>QFEO01011640.1:0-14961 GCA_003316615.1 Amanita pseudoporphyria | reverse complement strand
GTAATCAGCTACAGCAACCTTTGTAGCAAATGGAATCCAGGAGAGCGGGATTCGGTTTGGGGGTCTCTCCATCGTGGGCGGTAACGACCGGGGTATAGTCGATGAAGAGGCCACCGTTGACTAACGAGCCGGGTGGTGTCAGCGCCGGTAGTGGTGTCGATTACAAGTAACTTACGGATGGGGAATGTAATGCAGATGATAATCTTGTTGGTATGGACTCTGCCGCTGGCTGAACTTGTGGCATCGGCAGCGAGGGTGTCTGAGGGGGTTCAAAGGTGAGATCGGTTGTCAGGAAATCGAGGTTAATGGCCCCGATAACGAGGGTAATGGGCGACTTACCACTGTGGGATCATGGACCACTGGGGGCTGTTCCGCTGATACGGACGTTGGAGGCGTCCATTGCATTATCGTTGAGGAGTCTCGCGTTACGAGGGCAGAATCCGAAGCAGAGCATTCGCGCCTCTGTTGAGGGGTCGCCATAATGTTGACGAGGTGGTGCTCGTAACGGTTAAGGGCAAAAAGAAGGAATAGGCGCTTGACATAGCCTGAAATAGGCCTGGCGTGGGATGGGATTTCCGCAACGAGCAGAACAACGGCGACAGCGCCGGATTAAATGACAACGAACGTTGAAAATGATAAGAAAATAGTGAAATTTTATGTAGGTTTGGCATTATCGAGAGTCAATACAAGAAATAAGAAATGGAATACGGGCGTATCGATGCGAATCGAGGCAAATCGCGCGGTCATCGAGACTGTTTAGAAAAATGGTTATGCGGGTCGTGAGCAAGGCAGGAGGGTCTACACACCTGGATCGATAATAATTTGAGTACGTTTTCGATGCAATAGCTGGAGGCGAATAAGCGCTTGTGAAGAGAAGGAAGCGGCAGGGAGGAGATGAAGGTACGACTACTTATGCTTCAAGAAATCCAAATAAGGAGTGGGCGTCGTAACAGCACATCAAACTTTGATTGATACCTTCCTTTCTTGGACGACTGAAACACATCATGTCCACTATCACTCGCTTTTCTATTGGACGGTTGGCGACCCGTGAGTAAAAACCACGGTTTACTGTAGTCATTGTGCCCACAGCCGTTTACACAGCCTATACCAAGTAAACAGAAATCATTAATGGAGCGAGGTCCAGAACATAATGGCTGCCAACATTATGTGCGTCACAGTATGGAGCCAATCGTTGTTCTTCAGCCTATACAACTCGGAATCCGCCATATTTTGGGGATAGAAAGAATGATTAGTCAGTCGGACGTACCATGAGTATCATATCATAGAACTCCCATGTACTTACGTCCATCACAACTATATTTAATCGGAGACCAATAGTTCGGAGCCGCTTTCATCAACTTCTATCTACTGCGTGAGGTGAGCTGCGGAATTACTGTATAGAGTTCCTTCACACGCCGTCATAAAGCGTCACAAATAGTAACGCTATGAACGAACCTGTCTTCCAATTGCCTAAAGAAAGTGTTATATGCAACCGTAAAGATTCGTACGCTAAGTGCTAATAGGTATAGGAAGGTGTGTTGAAATATCGCCCTAATGAGTAACGTTACCGATAAATAATGTTGGATCCCTGATTTAGTTACTGTTTATTGTCATGCGGCTACTAGCCATTCGGTCGAGGAGCTACAAGGTAACGCCATGACAGGACGACGACGTGTGGTTGCTAAGTAGTTGTAGAGCTCTCGAATACTCGCACTCCGTCACCGCCTTGGACACGTGTCGTCAGATTTTTGATACTTTTGTCGTCCTGTGACAAAGCGGCGGGTATCGGTATCTTATACAGGCATTGGGCGGTGAAGAACATGCTCTGACCGTCGTCGGTGGAGTAAAATGGCGGCAAGTCCGCGGTTTGGAGGGGTATGAATGTAGTCCCTTCATAGGGATCCTGTAATTGATCTTCTTCAGGATAGAGGTTCAGTGGATCACCGCCAAGAAAGATTGGCGTGAAGCCAAGTTATGATCGACATTTCCTTAGGTAGCATCGAACGTTATGCTAGAAAAATTAACGGATGTGTCCTTGGTATGATTTCGTTAATTAATAATCTATACCTCGTTATTGAAACCGTCAAAGCTATCGATTATCGGCTCGCCCCCCAGTATCCTTTTCCCTGTGCTTTGCAAGATGCTCTTGCAGCTTGTAGGTGTTTTGAATCCACGTCCTATCCGAAAATGAATTCAGCGTACTAGATCTCTTCCTAATCGAACCACCACCGAATTCCGACCACCGCCCAGTGAACCCTGCGCACATAGTCGTTGCTGGGGACTCAGCCGGTGGAGGCCTGACATTAGCCTTGTTACAAGTCTTGCGAGATGTTGGATTACCCCTACCCGCAGGAGGGGTACTGATCTCTCCGTGGAGTGACATGACCCATTCGTTCCCTAGTATCCATTCGAACACAGACACTGTAAGTACCTTTCACAGTTGGTTCGTGAGATGATTTAGCACGAATGGCAGGACGTCTTGCCACACTGGGGATTGTCATTGATAAAACCCAGTATCCTTTGGCCGCCTCCCACCGACGAACATACTCAACGTATCCATGACTCGCTTCTATCTAGAATTCGCCAGGCCATTAGTCACAAAGCTCCCAGAGCCTCCACATCGACGGCACCTCCTACACGAGACAGGCCTTCCGCAGAACATCCCTTGCCTATTGATATAGGACCAACAACATCCGTACCTTCATTAAATAACGAAACAGTCGGACTCGTCACAGAATTGGGAGAGGCCCTAACGATTTACAGCAAAATTCAACTGTATACTCAGAACTCGCTGCTCGTTCATCCGTTGGTTAGTCCAGCATTGTCGTATCTCGGTGGATTACCACCCTTGCTGTTTATCGCAAGTAATGGTGAGGTATTAAGGGACAAGATCATATATGCCACGTATGTTTCTTTTAATCATTATTCGCAAGAAATCACTGTTTTTTACCTATTGCGCATAAAGCTACAAACCCGACTCGATACACAGCACATCCTTTAGCCCAAGACTTATATCCACCGCTCCGAGCAATTGAAGGAAAGGATATGCCAACGAAAGTTCATCTGCAAGATTACGATGGTGTGTTGTCAATAGATACCCATATGGATGGTCCCTCACGTCCTCCAGACGCTGCACATGTGCTACCCGTCTTATTCGCCTTTACAACCCTGGCGAAGTACTGTTTCCGAGCGATAGCCACGTTCTGCAAACACGTCACGGGAGTAAACTCGAGTCCTCCAACAACTTCGAAACCTATGCCTAATATGCCCTTTCGCCTTCCACATGACGACTCTCAAGATCAACCTGTGACACCTGGTGTAGCACCGAATGGCTCGGAGTTGAGGGCAGTTCGTTCGGCGCCTTCACGTGGCCCAGGGAAGAGACCCTCTCATTGTCGACGAGGGTGCGGCAAGCAACTCGTGCTTTTCACACGACAAAGGAACAAGAAGTGTTATCGATGCCCTATCGGAAGACCGGACTCCTGAACAAAGGCCATCTGCGGTCTCCAAGGTATATCTGAGAAGGGCTGGAATGGCATGCAAGCCCATCCGCTCGTAACTCTTCCTCACCCGCTAGGCAAGATGCAATAACAAGCGCGTTGAGCTTCTGGCGCTCCAAATCAGGACTCGCGCTCTCCATTGTCACCGAAGGCGTAGGCGGATGGCCAACGCGAGTCGGAGACACGGGGGATGTCACCGGAGGTTGGGAAAAATGAGTTAAGACCGGTCGAAGAGGGGCCATTGTAGAGTTAAAACGAACAAGCGGCGTGAAAGCAGGATCAAGCGTCTGTTAAGATATTTGCATAGTAGTACGAAACACAGGAAGGGAAGGCTGGCGGGGAAGGGTAGGCCGAGTCGGGGCAAACAATGAGTGCACTCTGCAGTCACGTCCAACCAGTGATGTCGGTGGTCCACGCTTCAGAATACGATCCGCACCGGTACCTCCTGCTGAAGGGGAGCGGTATGCTGGGGATCCCGTGGTTTACAGCACTCAAGATAATGAGGTAGGCGAAAGTTGAACGTAAAAATACCATAAAAATTGAGTTTCCGATAGCAGTTGTTTGTCGACGTATGATCAGAGAGCGGGTTTCCACATGAGGCACCATACGTCCATTAGAACCTGAGTCAGACTTAATCGCTTGCAATATGCCGCCTGATGTCATCGGATTTCTTTCGGAAAGTGCAACTAGAAGGTATCTCGGGAATGCGGCAATGTCCGACAAGAAATTTGCTCGGCATGCAAAAGCTGTTGAGAAGCATCGTCGTCGTAATCTCAAACTAGCCGAGAGGGCGAAGCATTCTCGCTTCTGTGGGAGATGATATCATCGATCCCAAGCCTGCGGTCCTCTCTCGTTGAAGACCGCCGTATGCATGCAGCCTGTAAAGTATTCCCTACATCTTTGCGAAGTTCCGGTAACACAATCTGAAACCGGCGCCTCCGAGTCTGTCGAAAGCTTTGCTGAAGCCGAGTTGTTCGGCCCATTCCTTGTGCATTGACATCTGCCCCTTTCTCTATCAGCCGCTTGACATAGCTCTTGTGAGCTTCCGACGATGGCCTCCCGTTCTTGCGGACCATGCGCGCCCTACGATCATGGGCGATAGCGGCATCAGAGATAAGGATTTTGTTGACTAGCGGTTCTTACAGGATTAGCCCTCACGATGACTACAGTAGCGAGCGACTTACTATTTGGCAATCTGGTGGTGATTTTGGCCCACGAGAATGCATCGATGGGCAAAGGAGCCTGGAGGATGGCAAGGACGAGGTTAGTATCAGAAGTTGGCGCCGGTAACTGCGGAGATAACAGAGCAGTGCTTACCACGGGGCCCGAGGGGCGTGTTGACGTTGAAGTTATCCACTTCGCCATCGCTGAGGCGTTTGGTGTAACGAGGGAAGGATTAACGGAGGAGAGTCCGATGCTCGTCATTGGAGGGCAGGCGCAGCGTGGATAGGGTGGTACATGAAGCAGTTCAAGATGGGAAGATAGATAGATACTGCGGGTACGCCTAAAATAGGCTGAGCGTGGGATGACGAGCGGGGGAAGGACGGCTGTGAACGAGAAAGGTAATGTATTATTCGTCTTATCCTAGGATTCGGGCGTTAGATAAGATACAGGTGAGGGCAAACTCGCCGATGCCGGGTATGTCGGAGGTGTGATAGATTGGAGTACAACGTAATGGTAATAGCAGAAAAAATGATCGACTGGCTGGCACTGACTCCAATTTGGTCTGAGCTTTCGTTGGCCAGAGCTACTTCGAGATAGTCGAGGACAGTGACATCCTAGTAACAATTGCCAAGGCCTTCAATATTTCGTTCGTGGCAGTGCTGTCATGCTTACTAGTTGGCCTGGGACAGCGGCGTTCTGGTAGCATCAAACACACGGGCCTCGCCAACTTGCTGCCAATCGACTCAGAATGCGTTGCTGGCTTACTACTGCTTACTTATCAGGCGCCCAGACTCCGACCGTCCGATACCAAATGGGCTTAAGATTGTTATCACAAGGCAACTTTGCTTGCGTGGGCCCTCTGGCCTCTTCCCCCGTGCCCTGGTACGACCGTAATGACACGTTAGTACGTTCTCTGTGGGCCGGGCCAGCAAAAGGTGACCGGATCAGGTGTGCTTTTATATCTAATCTCTGCCAGGCCTGATCCCAATCGCCCCCCTCTCTATTCCGTCCAGTTCCAAGTAGCTATCGACTACCATGACGGGCCCCCATGTCTACGGCGCCTCAAGTTCGCCTTATCAGACGCCCTACACCGCATACTATACCACACCTCAGCACTCGCCCTTCATCCCGCCCATCGACCTCGCCAATTACCCACCTTCTCCCTACCGTAGCACGTCTCCCCTCCCCAACATCGACTTACCCCCAAACACCGTCCCATTCCCAGGCTCATACGATGCTGGTGCAGGATATCCGTACGGCGCAGTACCTCAATACCCATATAGGCCCCGCGCACCGTCCTATCATGGGCCTCCTCTCGGCGCATACCCAGTTCCTCCTGTCGCTCCACCCTGGCCACGCCCACATCGGCTGTCCAACCCAATGTATCCGGGCGTCATGCCCGACCCAGCCTATCCCTGGCCAGTAGGCGGATCTCCCCTCCAGGGCATATACCCAGATCTCCCGGGTTCGTTCGCCCTCCACCCATTCCTCAACGGCGAAACCCCCAGACCCGACTTCGTGTTCAATCTCGCATATCAACACTTCACCCCGGCGCAACTTGTAAACGGTCAACCCGTTCCTCTGGGCCCGGATGTTCTCCAGATGCCCGCTACCCATCCACCTGTGTACCGTCTCAAAATCACCTGCGATGAGATACCGGAATGGCCTATCACCTTTGAATTTGATCGGGATACTTATCTTGAGCAAACGGGTGCGATGCTCCATAGCCCTCCTCCGATCACCGTCGGCGATGTGTTGACCAACGTTCATAAAACGTTGCACGAAAGGATTACGCATAGTGATTGGGCGCGGCTCAGTGACCGAAAGAGGCTTAAAGTTACTCAAGCATATACGACTCGGTGTGCGAGTACCCCGACTATGGAACACATGCTTAAGAACAATGGTGTTATGAAGGTGGATTATCTCTTGGATAAAGTTTGGTTTAAGGGGTTGATTAGAACCAGCGGGCAGGGTAGTGAAGTGCTGAAGCTGATTGTTTCGAGGCACTGAAAAAGATGCGGGGTTAGGACTATGGTGGTTCTGAATTCAAATATGTATTGTTGTATCTAAATATCTGACTAGCTATATGCGAAGCTTGCCGCGGTGCTGAGAGCACCCCCTTTCCAGCCTCCGCTTTACAATTATTCGCGTCTGTACCTGAAATTGTAATGGACTTGTGCTCGTTAGGGGCCCGGGATAGTCACCCGTTTCACGACGAAGGCGTTACCCCAACCCATTAGTAGTTTGGGGCGGTCAGGTTTCTTTCCTTGCTTCTTCCATACCAGATGTTGCAGCCGTCGTCGTTAAGTTCAGCGCAACAAACAGGAATCCGAAAGCCAATACTTATGCCACTGGCTTTTTAGAGTTAGACATTTTTAGCCCGTGATCCAGCAAACGCTTTACTACGACGGTGCCAGCCCTCCAAAAGACCTTTTCAATGACTTTTTGAAGATCCCGAGGGTTACTCAGGATGTTCGTGAAAGAGATTTGAGCGATCTTATCGCAATTGAAGCCTAAGTGTCAACTTCTTTAGTGGTTTCCGGTAAGTAGCTCCGAAGCTCGTGATTTTATCGATTAAACTTTCAATTTGTAGAAGCCATCCTACCTCCCAACCCACAGTCGTACCCTCCGACACGTGACAAAGTCTACTTTCCCACCAATATCTGTTTCTTATGGATGGATCCTGCGCTCGATGAATATTACATGCGATCAAAGAGGGACAAGATGTCGCGGATGCGCCACCGTACCCGAATTATGCGATGTTTGGGATGAGAACGGAGGAGATGTACGGCAAGGAGAACATTGAGCGGCTGAAGAGGTTGAGGGTGGATCCGTTCGACGTTATGGGGTTGGCAGGGGGTTTCAAGATTCAAGGGTCGATTACGCTAATCCAGGCACTGCGCCCTGGCAATCAATAAACATGGCAAACTAAATGCATTACCATCTCAACAATGCTATACTACAGGGCGCTCATGCAGAATCTGGAATCCAGTCATCGGCCAGTGGTACGTTCCACAGAACATGTTGGATAGAGAAAGCTGACACTATTTTTGAATGTCAGCCGATAATTTTATGGTGTGACCGGAGATATACCCCTGGGCGCAACTATCATCACCCAACAATGTGACGAAAGTAATACCCCTGGGCGCGCCTTCAAGTCATTCGGCAATACGGCGACGCGGCCACAGCCTCATGGTAACATTATATAAATACGAGCGTGGTGCAGCTTCAACTCAGAAAGTTTTGTACCGAGCATGTCCAACATGCTTGTACAGTGTGTTTTGATCTTAACCCTGACATCTCTCGTCTATGGGAGTCAAAACGTATGTCAGACTATATCCTCTGCCATTTCGCAAAGGAGTACAGTCTACTATCCTGGTGGGTGGATATCGCTCGGCGCGAATCCTTATTGACGCTCACTCTCAAGGTGATGCGCTTTATGCGAAGGATATATACCACTACGCAAACTCTAGCACACAACAATCTATATGTACTGTAGAACCTGGGACTGCACAGGACGTTGGAAAAATTGTGTGCCAAACAGCAATATTTATCGACCACCAAGTCTAATTTGTTGTCTTTAATCTAGCTACGGATACTGGGTGCAACTCGAACCCCCTTCAGCGTGAGTACTGTACAATTAACGCGCATTTAAGATCCGATTAGACCTTATTCCAGGTCAAAAGTGGTGGCCACGCGTTAAATCCTGGATTTTCCTCCTCTCCAGACGTCCAAATCGCAATGTACCGGTTCAACGAGGTCACGTACAACCCAAGGACGCAAACGGTGGTAATTGGCACTGGTCTCATTTTTGACGACGTCTATGCTGCTTTAGCACCTTATGACGTTAGCGTTGCAGGTGGGCGGGTGACTGGCATTGGTGTAGGCGGCTTTTTGCTCGGTGGAGGTAAGTTGCGAGGTAATTGTCGCCCTCATTTATGGACTAATTATGTATTAAAAAAAGGGTATTCGTGGAAAACAAACCGGTACGGTCTTGCGATTGACACCATCACGGCGTACGAACTCGTAAAGCCCAATGGAAAAGTAGTGCATGTGACAGAAGAATCTGACGCTCAGCTGTTCTTTGGATTGAAAGTAACTTGAATTTCGTGCTGCTGTTGATATTAGCTCATGTCTATCTTGCTCAGGGTGGATTCAACAATTTTGTAGGCTACCAACTGCTTTGTAAGTGCAAGATAACTAAGCAAATTATTTTTTAGGGCATAGTGACTCGTTTTACAATGAAGGCATTACCGCAGCCTTCTATTTGGGTTTGTATTCTGGCTGTCGATCCGGATGAAGTTTTACCGAACGTTATGTTTAGGGTGGCACGACTTTTTATCCTGCAGCTTCTATCCCAAACGTGACAGATGCCACCATCAAGTTCACCCTCCTCAATAATGATCCAAAAGCAAATACCATTTCTTCGTACATTTACGCAAACAACCAGGTATGCTTTCAAACTCTTGTACTATTTCTGGCCCGTACACTTATACTTTCAATCAGTACCTTGTCGCACAGCTTTTCTATTACGACGGTCCCAGTCCGCCTCCCGGGTTGTTTGACGGTTTTTTAAAAATACCGTCCACGAATCTAGACGTGCACGAGAGGAGCCTGGTCGATTTCATCTCCAAGTCTGGTAGCAATGGTACTGCTGGTCTCCGGTGCGCACCTTTTTTTCATCCATCGGGTTGTTTTTAATTGAGTTGGTTGGTAGTGGCTTGTTCCAAACAGTTCCGCTACTGAAACACACTCCAAACATTTTGAAAGTGATACAGAATGAGACAACTGTAAGCACTAACAGTCATGCTTCCTGATTCTTCTCTGACGGTCTCGTCTCAGTTTTGGGGCAAGGCTCTAGCATCGAAGAATGGATTCACTGGATACAGCGTCGAACCGTTCCTATCCTCCATTCTAAGCCATAACGATAAGCCAACTGCCTACCCTCCGACCCGCAATAAGGTCTATTTCCCTCTCAATCTGTACTTTGCATGGGCGGACGCGGCGTTCGACAACGACTTCAACGAAGCCATACATCAGAGTGCAGCACGCATTCGAAATGCCGCAATCGAGGAGGGACAGGATGTTGCCAACGCGCCTTTGTATCCCAATTACGCTATATTCGATACGCCCTTGCGCGCTATGTATGGAGATAATGTGGGTAAGCTAAGGCTGTTGAGGGAGAGAGTAGATCCACGTGGGGTTATGCGTTTGGCAGGGGGTTTCAAGTTTTGATCCATGAAGCATTTGTGTAATTAATTTGACTGTTACATATCCTGATCAGGAATAAGTACGTCAGCCGGGTTTGAGTACTGAGTGCTTGAGCGAGCGCTTCGCCCAATCAGTTGATCAGATGCAGAAAGAAGTTTTCTCCCGCTCGCCAGCGGCTCTGAACTTCTCCACTGCACGGCCTATGAATGCACAGGAATAAAATCTGCAACTCTGGGTCGCACAGCTGTCAAACTGGTCCATCTCGGCAAGGTGCCTCAATTACAAAACGTCTACTCCATGGCCTGTAATTTCGTAAAATTACCAAAGTAATAGCCTCTGCCAACCTGTTTGGCATATTCGCCGTAAACCACGCACTTCCCTGTCAATCATTTGCAACAACTTTGGATCATTATCTAGTTGCGTGATCATAGACTTTGCGTTCTGGTACTCGTCCCGAGCATACTTTAATTGACACATCGTCGAGAAGATCTGCGCTCGAGAGATAACACAACGGGCAGCTTCTTTGTGATTCTCAATTTTCTTGAAGATAATACGTGCTTCTGCATTGAGGCGAAGGGCCTGCTGAAAATTTCTTCTCTGGCGCTCAAGTTCTACTCGATGAATTAGGACATATCCCATGTGGGAGTAGTCATTTAAAGCGATGAATTCGTCATATGCCATCAACAATGACTTTGTGGCATCGTCGTAATGCTTCAAGGAGTACTGAGCTATCCCAGTCTGGTACATACATAATGCAGCCTCAAACCGGGCGCCAAATTTTGTGTAAGCTGTTTGCGCTTGTTGTAGGAGTTCGATGGAGTACGTTGCGTTCTGATACCTCAGGACCCACGCAAGGCCAAATGAAGTAGCAATAATCCCAGGCTCGTGCCCACTGCTCCGTTGTTTGGCGTAATCAAGAAGTCTTACTGATTTCTCGATCTTCTCGTCATAGAATGACATGAGAGCCTGACCACGCAGGCTTTGAGATACACCAGTCAAGTCGCCTGCCTTGTCAAAATACTCGCGTGCTTTAATGTATGACTTGCGCGCTCTGGCTCTCTGAAGAAGTACGCGATTGATTTCTCCGTAGACGAAGTATATTTGTCCCAATTCTTGAAAGTTGATAATCCCTTTCCGGATGATGTTTTCCGCCCTCTCCATTACTCGCTCCGCGTCATGGTACCTGCTTAGGCGATGTAATAATTTTCCATGATTCACTAAGATGCTTGGTAATAGTCTGCCATCTTCATCGAGCGAAGGATTGTCTTCGATAACCTCGATAGCTTTGGCTAATACATCCACATTCGGCATGTCGTGATAGAGAAAATTAGAATA
The DNA here is from genome assembly GCA_003316615.1 of Amanita pseudoporphyria. Taxonomy (NCBI): domain Eukaryota; kingdom Fungi; phylum Basidiomycota; class Agaricomycetes; order Agaricales; family Amanitaceae; genus Amanita; species Amanita pseudoporphyria. The sequence goes on along the minus strand of QFEO01011640.1, from coordinate 3,751 downwards.
GCCTATGACAGTACGGATTACTTCCGTGCTAGGATTGTTCCTTAAAGCATCCAAAAGCACAGCCCGAACATTTTCCCTCTCCTCGCTGAGGGTTTCCGAGGCATGTTTAAATTCTTCGGTTCCTAATTCATACTCGCTATCCCTACAGATCTGATAATAGTACGCTTGGAGTGCATATCGATGCGAGGGCTCGAGTACGTAATTTCGGGATAGGTATGAGCGCGTAGGCGCATGCACCTGTATGAAACCATCTGTTTCTCGGATTGCCAAACTACTCTCGAAGAGTGTTTTCACGGCTTCGAAATGATCTTGAATGGCAGGTGCTATCATAGGCAACTTGTCGTAGTGTACACCATTAGGTAGCTTCGCGATAATATTGAGAAGGACCAGAGCCTCCGGATTAGAAATGAACCTGGCGCTGGTTAGAGACAGTCGGATAACGTTATCGATAGGGCCAAGGTCCGGTTTTCGCTCTGACTGTAGCCGGCGGAGCAATTCTGCCGGATAAAGTCCTGGCTGTCCTTGTCGGGCCATGATAACAACGGCAAATGGTACGTAGTCAAGCGCTTCAACAAGGTCTCCAATTCTATCATCGTGATAAGAACTGATAGATTTGTAAGTTTGTATAGCAGCTTCGCGTGATAAAGGTCGGATAAGCAAGTGTAACCAGCGAATGTTCTCGGGCAGGGGTAAATCTCGAGTTGTTAAAAGTATATGGACGTGAGGAAACTGCCTTAACTTGCCAAGGGTGTCATCTAACAGTTTTCGTTCACTTGCGCTTTCTGGTATGGTTAAGTTGTCGAAGATGATAAGAATTGGCGTAGTATTAAACCGAAGATAGAGAACGATATCCTTGAGTGGCTCGTTTGATCTAATATCGACCTGAAAAGATTTCGCTAAAGAGTTTAGCATACTGTTGACGCTAAACTCTGCAGGGAAGAAGAGCCAATGACGTGAAGTCCCAAAGACTGAATCGATTTCCACGCTATTTATCAATGCACGTCCAATGGTAGATTTCCCGACTCCAGCACCCCCGGTCAGAGCAATGTTCTTGAACGTTTCGCGATCCAGTAATCTCGTGAAGTTCCCGATAATGATTTTCATGACATCCTCACGACCAAAAAAGTATTCTGGTGCCGCTGGAATGTTTTCAACTAACGAAGATGTCCTGCGTATTTGATATCAGTTTGTTGATAATTAACGTAAGAAATAACTTACTTTGTCTGAACGCTGGTGTCTCTCAGCCCCGTTATCTGAAGAACGCGATATTAACCTTGATACTGTCATTCTGTGACTTAAGGCGGACCTGAGTCCCGACATCCCTGTCTGTCATTTGGAGTGCTACACTTTGGGTCTATGACGTGTTATTCCAACGTTCATATTGATAGGAATGGACCTAACCTCAAGCATAGTTCTGCTGCTAGATAACCAATATGTGACGGAAACACCACAAATCGTGAAGGCGAGACAGGCCATCCACATCCACTGAGGTAGGCTAAACAGATTATCGCCCGTAGGCGCTCTCCACTCCAAGTTGTCGTCGTCGCTGATGATTAAGCTTTGCCTTTGTATTTGCGTCTCATTCATGTCATTAGGATCTAACACGAGATCAAGATAGAAAGTTGTGCCGTTTGAAGAACTTACCAGATGACTGTTCCAAGGGTTGGGATTGCGTAATGGTATTGATAGTCTCTGCCATCCTCGTCAGCTCCGTGCGCAACGCCAACGCCGCTTCGAGCTATCCAAAATCCAACGTTAGTATTAAAGGTTGGTGAATACGAATATGCTATACCGTCAAATTGAATCGAACGTCCTCAAGTTCGGTTTGATACTTTATAAGTAGCTGACGATATTCCATGGATCGGGCGAATTCCTTAGGTAAAGTTTTCCATCGGCTCCAACTGTTTAATTGCTCCGCAATTGCGAGTAGAGAGCTAGGGTGAAATCTAGTTCTTAATCGTAGTTGCGTCAACCAGATGCTCTAACCTTTCCGCTTTCGCTAACGATTCCTTTATTTCTGGTGAAAATTTTCCTTTGTGTTCCATAATTGTCGCCTGGCGAACGAGACATATTAATTCCTTCGTTCGCTCCTGTAATTCGATGCATCGTTCGCGGTTGTCGATGATGGCCTGTTGGAATTACTTGAGTACCAAAACCCCTGTAACTGAGGAACCTACTTGAGAACGGTCCAATGCATTTGTAAAGGTTGAACATGCTGGCTGGGTAAGGGGCAAAGGGACGAGACCTCCAACAGAAGCAATGGAATTGACAACGTCTCTGACTGGCTGATATGGGAATCGTTGGGCTTCCGGTTTGCTTAAAGGGCTTCTTTGATCACCACGATGCCTATTTTTGCTGAAAAGTTTCGGCACAATGGGCATGGAGGAGGATGGCAGAAAGAAGGCAGGCTGCTGTTGCGAGCGCACGGACTCGGACAGGTTGGGCGCTAATCCATTGTTGTGCCATGAACCAATTTCACTGCTAACCCAAACGAACCGTTAACCTGCTCGTGCCGTTCTGTATTCAAACAGTTGAGTAGACGTCACGAACACAAGTAATATGAGCGTAGCCCCGTATACGCACTTGAAGTACGTTGCATCCATAATGCATAAATTTAAACACCCACACGTGGTTGTCTCTCACTTTCTCCGTCCTTCCTCATCCTATCCGAACTCGCAATACACAAAATGGCATGCGTAATGGGGCCAGCAACGAAGGACAAAGGGAAAGTCGTGCTCTATCATGATGTATGATGTGCAGCGATTAACGATTCCGACGCGCGTGGATCAAACAAGGTATTAGGTAAAACATAATCCATATCCAACACCATGCAAAGCACATTCTTGCTCGGCTGTCGTTGCATATCCCATTTACGTCCACATATTCTGATCCGATTCTTCGCATCTCGCTTCAACCAGGCTATCAGCCAACAACGAGCTGGTGATTGGTGGAAGACCTCCTTTGTTAAGTCTACGGTGGCCTAGATGGGACTCATTTCATTGATTCCTGGGACTTGTTTAAATGGATAACAATTGAACCGAACGTTAGCGTACGATCCTTCGCCTGACCAAAACAGATGCAAATAGCCTTGTGTCTGGTATGTACGGAACGACACCGGCTCCGACCCAAAGGTACAGCTAGACCATTGGTAAAAATAAGTGCATCCAGACACACTATCCTCGCGCATATCGCAGTCCGACAGTCGTTTGCTCAAGCACTACATAGTTTCTTGACAAATCTCTGCACGACTGGCGTACAAGTTTCACACACACCACGGAAATAGGTAAGTTTATGTTCGTATCCTTACAAGAATGGCCAAGTGCGGATTTTTAGTTCCATTCAAGATGGCGATTACTACTAACTTAATGGATTTAGCGAGGTACTGAGACGGGTCAAGGGACGGCCCGGGCTGTATCCTGTGCGCTATCATCTTTTAAGAATGGTACCGCTTAATGCTTAGCCTAGGGCGCATAGAGATGGTATACTTGACAATTATCAGCTGTAAAAATACAACACGTAATTTTCTTATCCCTGGCTCACTTATGGGAAACATCTTGATTCTTGATGGCCATGACGAGTAGCTGTTGTGGCAGCGAAGTAAAGCGAAGCCCGTCGAAAACATGCCACGTGATTGAAAATTAGGTGCCCCTGCCACAGCCAGCGCTAACCTAAAACAGTTAGATATCATCGGTACGATGACAGCGCAAGCGCACAATGTTCAACGGCATTTAACATCTGTATCAGCGCCCAT
>QFEO01011637.1:0-13721 GCA_003316615.1 Amanita pseudoporphyria | reverse complement strand
ACCTTACTTTTAAAAGGCAATCCCACTTTGGTCACTTTGACCCCTTTGGCCCTTTTCAAAGTGATGAAAGGGGCCAAAGCCAGACTTGATATTTTGCTGATGTGGGTGTTCGGAAGGGGGACGATTGCGCCCGCGTTGGCGAGCCAGGTGAGACCATTGATGACTTCTCCTGGGATCTCATATTTGTCACTGCCGGTAGTTAGATCACGGAGTCTGCGGATGATATGGTGGGTGCGCTCCTGGGATACGGAGTGGTCCTGCAATTCTTCGCACGAGGGTCCAAAAGGGTTTGCCTGCTCTTGTTGTGCTGCAATATCAACGGAGGCGGCTCGAGAAACTGCCCGGGAGTTCGAGTGCCTAGGCATGCGCCTAGCCGACCTAGGGGTGTGGGGGGCCGTGGATATACCTGACCTGATTGACGGGGAGACGGACCGAGGCCTCCTTCTCGGGGGATTGCCCGGCTTATCCTGGTTGGAGGGGTCGACCGATCCTCCCTTACCACTTACAAGTAGCGATTCTATCTCTTTGTCACTTTGAGGTTCGGGCGTGTCAGTTGGTCCCCCCAGAGAGTGGGAGGAGACATTCCTGCTAGCGGCTTTCCGAAGCGATCTGATGCTCTTGGTAGAGAGTTGCCTTAATCCAAGACGTTGGAAGAAGTGGTCTGGCTGGGGATTGTTTGATGGGTCAGAAGCAAAGGAGAATGGTGCGCTCAATATGAAAGTGAGGGGTGGGAAAACAAAGAGGACTATGGAAAAGACGATGAGGAGAGAAGAAGGAAGTGAGGGAACGTTGGGCTTGAGCATTATGGGTAGCTCAGCAGTGCCTCCACGCAAGGACGAGCGCAAAAACTTTCAATTTCAATTGCCCAACTAGAGTAGATGGTGGTTGAAAAGAAAGGAGGACTTGACACACCAGCACCTGCCGCCCGTCTGCAATCGTTGATGTATCACTGATACATCATGCATCAGTCTTGTCCGCCCAGCTCCTGCCCCTGCTCGACATTCCCGCCGCCACCTGCCAATGCTACAGCCCGCCTGTCCGACTTGTGCGCTCTTCCCATCATCCAGGACTATTCGGACCACATGTGCTTGATATATAATTCTCAGTGCGTAATCAGATGATTCGAATCTCAATCATCCCGCCACTATGGTGTCGCCCGCCTAGCCAACGCTCACCACTCGCTGTTCATTCATATGTACGAGCAGTGCATACCACTGACAAACAGTGGATGTTGTCCGCCCGTCATCCACTGATGCATCATTGATGCATGAGATGATCAGGTGCTTCCTCGCCATCATCGCTGTCCCCCTTTCAACTGATATATAATTAATGTATGATTCTACAGCAACCTCCGCCATCGCACGACGCCACCGCCCGTTAAATTTGTCACCTATTAATTGCGCCCTTCTCACCCGACCATTGCATAATTGAGCCTTCGGCATTCCCTTCACCCTCCAACATATCACTAAACGCTTTCCGCCGCTCATCTGTAGCAGATCCAAAGACGGCACGCCCTCGATATCAGATCCCCTCGGCACGCCCTTCGTCTTTTACGCTAAGTTGTCAGAATGCATACATGATGGATTATTCATGGTTCGTGCGTTATAAACGATCTCGCCGACTGTTCATTTATTGATGCATCATTGATATATGAGCAGGTGACCAGTTATGGACCTTTCCCATTAATGCAGAATCACCAGTGACATCCATCCGCCATCGACTACAGCATTCGTGCATGCGTACAGTGAGTGTTGCTCACTTTGCTTACTGTCGGCCCGTTAATGAGTCATTGATACATCAGACTTCCCGAAGTTGAACTTGAAAATCCACCATCATCAACGGATGACTCTTTGTGGCTTCGCCAATTGATACATCATTCATGCATGAGTAAGTCCATACCTTACACCTCACGCGAAGTACAACTTATGTATCATTCTTGCATATACATACCTCCCGTTTCACCGTTGTTATGATGCTTGCAGTCGAATATATTGTACGCTGTCATAGTACGTGATGATAAGGCAATTTTCGTGATTGATGTACTATATTGCACTGGGTGATCCTCATGTGCTGTCGGATGTGATACATCATTAATTTATACTGTCATACATCCAGACTAGCTTGTACCAATGCATCGGGCATTTATGCTATGAGCTTAAACTAACATAAGTAGGAACATAGCGCCATATATAGCTAAAGTGTTTGTGGAGGTCCGCACGCAAGGCTGCTTGGCGCAAGGCATATGCGTGCAACCCTTCGTTCCGCATGGCTGACATCTCAAGGTCTGTTTCTTGTTCGGCCTTGGCTAGCCACCATGATTCTTGCCATTCGAAAAATTGAAGGACCCGACAGTTTTCTTCCAAGAGAAGCTCAACCTCCTCCGAAAATCACATCACCCGCGCCCGTGACTTACACCATTCAATACAAAGCGCTGGATAATTAGTAAATTAGTGATGTGAATGTGTGATGATAGTCAGACACACAATCACAGAGGTGAAGATCTCCATCTTCCTCTCCGATTACGCCCATAACTTTCCAAATCCAAGACAGCTGCTTTCTTCCCTCTGATTGGCGATCTTCCCCATCAGAAACCCCGCGCACGTCAGAGTCCATCAGTAAGGGTAACCGACTTTCCCAGCCGGTATGCCCTAAGGCGTTTCCAAGAGCGGCAAGCGCAGACCTTGCCACCCTGTATGTGTCGCGATGGCTGTCTATTGTTGCCTGAATTGTGCTAATCGCATCCCGAGCGCAGGTATTGGCTCCTTGTCCACGAACAAATCGATCTTTGAATTTGAACACATGCGCACGGATCTGCAAATGATGCCGTAGCTGGTCGAGTGCCTCATATGCCTGTGCAATGCGTAATTTCCATTCAAAATCTAGTAAGCGATGGTCAATAAGTTGAGCTCCAGCCTGAAGCTGTGCAAACTGTGACGGCAACCATAGAGGGATATTGTACGCTTCATCCACCTCCTTTGACACCGTATCACGGCGTGATTCACCGCTCCGCTTTGAAGCTGCAGCTGGCATGTAAAATTGTTGATGTTTCTCCCACGTATTAAACTTCCGGACGAGCCGGTTGCAATTCAATTGGTACTTCATGATCTGGCGATCTTGCGCATGTTCCCATATTCGATCACATTCTACTTTGAGAACACGCCTTGAAGAGAATCAAGGCATGTTCCTTGATTAATATAGATAGACATACTGTTCTGCCTCAATCTCCAAACCAGAGGATATAAAAACACTTGGGGAGACACCGGCATCTTGAGCATAATCTTGTCTGGCAGCCAAGAGCTTTGCTTCTTGTTCCACTAGCTCACGTCGCACAGCCACAATTGTAGGTGCTGTAAGGCTGTCAGTTTTATGAAATGAAGTGCGAGAAGTTGTACGTACTAGTAACCATCTGCTCGAATGGATTTGGCTTCGACGGATCACTCTCCCAAGCTTCCACTTCCTCTTGCCACTGTTTCAGCACGTTCATTGGCAACGAACTTTCCAACTGCTTGTGTTGGAATGTATATTCTGCCTTGTCGGCACCCGCTTCTTTGATTTTTCGGAGCAGAGTTGCACCTGAAGCAGTACTATACTGAGTTGCGATGTAAGTTATGTAGTTAAGGCGGAAATTACCAAGATTGGTGATTTTCCGCCAATTGTAGTCATTGAAATGACTATCCAAAGTATCTCGCCGATACCCAGGTCCCATTTCTTTGGTGCTGCTGGCAATTGGATTTATCTCAGCCCAACCACGTTCAGGTGCTTCACCGTCCGTCCGTCCAACATATTTGCTATAGTTAAATGAGTAACGGGTGCGGCAACGAGATATATGCGCTGGTAAATGGAACTTCGGAACCAAGAACCTGATACAAGTGTTTCAATCATTGAATAGTTTGTCGGCAAAGTTAGAGTCAATATGCCGCAGTCGTGCATTAAGGTTAATCGACCATTGGCATGCTATATCGTACGAGATCACAAGGTCTCGTATTTTGGAGTCGGACAGGCTTTTATGGAAGATATAGTCCATGTTACAGTATCTGGGAACGGTCAGCTCAGTGATTAGTGAAGATAAATGGGCATAGCACCTCTCGCCTTTTTGCAGATCTGCGACGGCATTCGGTCTCTTCATATTGTGCCGTGCACATTCGACAGTGGCGATGCCGGTCGCCGCATGGTTCTGGTTTGGTTTCAAAGTTGAGAGATTCACAGCATCATGACAGGAACAGTTACTTTTCTGCGTATCACTCGAGTCAGAGCCAGCTGAGAAAATGGGTATGAGAAACTTACTGGCTCCACCTCATCCTTATACCGCGCTAGATGTTCTTTATATGGTTCATTGTTGACAATGTATGCCCATCCCAAGCCTAAGCCACCATCACGTTTGTCGCTTGATACATCTTTTCGTTTCAGGCGGAAATTGGCATCCAATGCCAGAAACAGAGAATACAACCACCTATCCAGAACGCCAGGTAAAGTATTGAGCTAGATAGTAGTAGATCATCGTACCGTTTCTCCTTACCAGCAGCCTCCCAACCATCAGGCAAATTCATTCCGGGTTGTGGGCAAGCTGGACAACGCAAAGCGCAGTCGCCTTCTCGTGTGTTCACCACACCTGCAGGGTCGTGCCCGCGACCTGACCTCTTTAATATCTTCAAATGTCTCCAAATCCGCACGCTACGACCAAATGAGGAATAACGATCCTGTTCACAGTGGAAGTTGATAACTATTGACGTCCGGTAGTATGTGATTTACCTACCGGAGGTGTTTTCATGCCTGTATTATCTGTCAGGCGCGAAAGTGTTCGATAATATTCATAGGCAGAAACCTTGGATTCATATGACAGCAGCTTGAACAGTTCCAATGTGCGAAAGGTGATTGCGGCTCGCGGGTGTTCGCTAGTGACAGGAAATAGCCCGGCTCGAAGCAATTGTATGTACCGAGATTGAGACCCATGGCCACAAGCACAAAAGTTGACTGAGATGGAATGAATCGCATCGAGATCAATGACTGTGAAGGCTTCACCCGCGTTTGCTTCAGGGTTCGGGCAAGTGCGTTGTCCTTGATGATTCAGCTGCACGACTAGTCCAAGTGACTTCAACGAAATTGACTCGAAGAATGAGCTGGTCCATTGCTAGCAAAGTTAAGCTGCTGTCAGCCGAGGGAAGTTACAAGTTCAGACTATGATACTACTTGCCTGGATTCAATGGAATGGCAGAGACTTGTGTCGCTTCACAACACACTCTTTGCAAACCAGCTCGCGCCCGAAGCAACTCTGACACTGGTATATCGTGGGAAGATCATTGGAACAATCAGAGCAGCGATTGGGAGGATCATCACCGCGTCCTTCGAGGTTTATCAGTTCCTGAAGGTATGTTTCGCGCAATGGCAGCCAAGAGTTAATATCTTCCTCCTAACTCGACATCAGTGGACCGGCATACATTATTGATAGGCACACACCTCAACTTGACGTTTTTTCACAATGGAGGCCTCGTTCATCATTATCTCGGCTAAGAATTCTTGATATGCTGGGTCTGCCTCTTCACCTTGATCCACCCACACACCCCCGGCTTCTTGCAATAAATCTTCCTCAGTAGGTTTCGTCTCCTGTTTGGCTATGCTCAGAGACTTGGAGACACTGACGTTGCCCACATTTTTATAGCCAAAATTCAAATGCCTCCGCTTAACTGGAGGTGATGGCGAACGCTTTCTTAATGTGCGGGCACCTGTAATTTTGTGTGTGATGAAAGTGGGTTTCTTCCTTTTCCCAGTCATGAGCGAAGATTATGGCGCGAGGGGAGAGATTGCTATTATTATCCGCTTCAATTAATGCATCACTTTTTAGGTTCAACTGCATCAAGTTGGAAGCTCAAATGGGCCGCCGAGCCAAGTATCTGACTCAAGAGGAGAAAATGCAGGCTGCGAGAGAGAGAAAGGCACGGGATACACGTACAGTTGTGTACGTCTCATCGTTTCTCCCACTAAAGCTTATACTATGAGACTGACAGTGAGTTACAGCGGCAGGATTGCACGCAGCATGCAAAACCGTGCTGCCTATCAGAAACGTCTATCCAACAAATCCCAGACGCAACACGAGGCCTTCCCTGACCTGCCTAACATCAATATACCATTACTCCTGAAGGCGCATGCTGGTATCATGCTCCCTACTTCGTCTCTCTTCAAATCGGCATATCGAGGTGCCAATGAACTAGCAGATACAGAGTATACAGATGAAGAGCTCGAAAGGTGGAACCGCCTTCCACCATACACAGAAGGTCTAGAAAATAGGACACGTCAATGGCTCTCGGCAAATATCCAAAATCTTTTGGATGCCTTATGGGGAAAAAATCTGCGCGAGCAACATGAGTTTGAAATCAAACGCATCTGCCGCTACAAATCTGTACCGTATGTGGACTTTGTATTTGAAGTCTACCAAGATTTGTCATTTCATCTTCAGAGCTGGGAAGGGGCAAATGTAGTAATGGAACAGTTGAGCGATGGCTCTGAGGCCGCTGTATTCAAGCTTGGGGTGCAATACATCCAATGGATGGCGCGTCGTACTCTGCATTTATGGGAGGATTATTGGGCTTTAAAAGAAGGATCTGATGGTGCTATATTACGCGCCTATGTTGAGCGATGGATCCATGTATGATCATTTTTAACGAAAATTAGTAGAATATAGTAATAATCTCTCTGCGCTCCGAGTGTGCTCTCATTCAATATTGGCAGGCAGATCTGTGGATCTGATCGGAAATAGCTTAAGCAGCAATGACGTAGCGGTTAGCCAACCAATGGTGAAACGAATAAAGTTCTGCTGAGTTGACCGCTGGTGCTCTCTGTCAGGCCCAGAGGTTGGTTCCAGCCTTGACAACATTAGACAGTCATCACTAGAGCTGCACTAATAGTCAATGAACTATTTTTGATAGGATGAAGTGTCCTGTACTACAGCCGAACTTGAGTTGGTGCTATCGAATGGAGGGTTTGACGTGTGAAGTGTAGTAGTACACTTGGCACATAGTACCACTACTCGACAGCATTCGCCACCGCCTGAAGTAATATACAGTTCGGATTATCTGCCAAGTCACCCTAAGTGTATGTTACTTCTCTTAGTACTACCGTGATCCAACCTCAGTGTAAACCACTCAACGTCTATGTTCTACATTCATGTGGCTTAGTATTTTATTTTATTTTACAAATCCAGTCATTCAAGTGGCTGACTCAAGCTTTCCTTAATGACAGTATATTTTTGGAGAGCGATTGTCGACTTCTAATGATGCAGCGCACTCTTCAACAGCATTTTTTTTTCAAACATTTTACGAAGCTATTGACATGCAACCGAACTACGCTACGCTTCTTTAAGGTTCAACTTCAGCAGGACCAAAAATGCCATCATCCTGAGTAGATGTCCTGATAACTGCCACATTCCCCTTCGACTTCTGCTCATAATAAAACTGTACCGCTGCCTCCTTTGTTTTGAACCCTTGCTGATAATTGTTGGGCACCCCTTCAACCAGTTTTTTGATGTATTCACTAAGTTCTATAAGCAGTGCATGTTTTGATACTGACTACAATAACTTACAATGGCTCGGGAAAGACACTGACACGCCGTCCTCAGATAACAGCATAGTACTTCCCTGAGAAAATAACAGGGAGGCTCTCGCCACGTGGGGTCACTACTGCTGTCATGCTACTAGCAGCACAAGGCATACCAGGACTGGACAGTAATGTCCCTGTGTAAGAAGAATTTGGGCTGTCAAAGAAAACATTAAACTTATTGTTGGGAAAGTTTGAGGGGAAAGCACGCACGAATGGGATGTTATGTGCCTCAGAGGAGCAATCCAGTCGGGTTCAGACAGGGTAGTCCCTGTGCGGGAAGAATTTAAGTTGTTGGGAGAAGTAGTTAAGCTGTCAAGTAGGTCATTCTTGGGATAATTGGAAAGGAAAAAAGCCTACATATGGGATGTTGCCTGCTTCGGCAAAGCAACGGAGTTTTTCTCGAGCACAGTCCCTGACAGGACAGTCCCCATACGGGAAGAATTTAAGTTGTCGGGAGAAGTCATTAAGCTGTCAAGTAGAGTCATTCGCAGGATAACTGGAAAGGAAAACGCCTACGCGTGGGATGCTGCCTGCTTTGGCAAAGTAACGGAGTTTTTCTTGAACACAGTTGCTGACAGGATAGTCCCCATGCGGGAAGAATTTAAGTTGTCAGGAGAAGTAGTTAAGCTGTCAAGTAGAGTCATTTGCAGGATAACTGGAAAGGAAAAATGCATATGCATGGGATGTTGCCTGCTTTGGCAAAGCAACAGAGTTTTTCTCAAGCGTAGTCCCTGTGTGAGGAGTTGTCCTGTCAAACATATAGTGATACATCACTTTTGCAATAACTTGAAAACCATATGTATGAGACGCCGCTGATCTCAGTGATGCGACCAGGTCTCATTCCAAGGTCACTGAAGACTGCTGTAGCATCGATGGATCATGAGAGATTTGAAGGCGAGCAGCGAGACACGCCAAAACTTCGGCTATGACCTTGTCAACAGTTGGCCGGCACCCTGAGATTGAAAGGAGTCAGGTAGAACAAGTAGAATGTAAAAATACGAACCTCGGTTGATAACGAGGTCATTTATGGCATCAATGAGCTCAAATACTGTCAGGCCTTGCGGGATCAACATGGTGGGTGGATGGAACAAAAATCCCTGTCGCCGCAAGGTTAATAAGTGTTTATACTTTCTCACAAGTTTATTTGCTGATTTACATGAGAAAGCAGATAGGCCATAGAAGGGTATCCGCTACAAAAAATTGTGTATTGCAAGAACTGGCAACGAAAAAAACCTGCAAGGTATGAGTTAGTACCAGGAGATCAGTACAGGGCTAACACCTGATCAGATGCCACCAACACAGTGGGTGGAGGGAGAGCGACATGATTTCCTAGAAAGCCAATTAACTGAATATCGACAACTGCAGCCGACAAAAAAGTATACTCACTTTTGGTCAAGGCTGTTTGAAGATTGGTTTAGAAAGTGGCTGGAAGAGTCAATAGTATTTCCTGATAAGCCGGAAGGTGCAGTACTAACCGAAAAAGAAATGGAGATATTGGGGAATGCCCAGAAGGCACAACGTCAGGTAGACAAACTTAGACGATTGCCATATGAAGTTAAACTGAAATTTCCTACAGCAACTTCAGACATGGTTTCGCTATCGAACGTCAGCGACTCAAAGTAAAAGGGCGGCCATGACGTCCAAAAAAATCACTACAATGGAAATACGAACACGTCTTCCTTCAAAAGAGGAGATGTTTTCTTCTCTTTATTACAATGAATTGATAAAACCCACCATCATGGCTCAAATCCAGGAGACAAACACTGTTACTCCTGGACAAAAATTAAATATCATCAAAAGCGTAAGGAGGGAAGTTTTTGAGAGCCTGAGCGAAGATATGTTAGCTGAGGTTGAAGATGCGTTGGCCCAGAAGACGGCCGAAAAAGAAAGTCGGAAGAAGGATGAGAAAGAGTTCACGCCTGAAGATTATAAAAAGTGAGAAACTTTTAACACTGACTTATGGGATGCTAACCATGTTGCAGCGCTATCGAGGATTGTCCCGCTGTCTTGCGCCAGTTCTTCACTGCGCTCGCGGCACGTACGGGCTGGTCATTCACAATTTTGATGGGAGGACCAGATCCTCGAAAAGACGGCAATATAACATCTTGCAGGTAATCTGGTTCTTGTGTAGAGTAGGGAGCATGCACTTATGCAAGGCTCAGTTTCCATGTAGGAGAAAATAATGTTGGAAATAATTTTAACGATGCTCACCCTACATTTGCCGAGACATTCATGTCACCATTTACGGATTTTCTAGAGACTGTTTACAGTACATCATTGGAAGATTCGCAATCACTTTTGGCTAATTCTTTTTTAGCGAAAAACATTTGTCAGATGTGCTCAAAAGTTAAAAAGAAAGGGGAGACAAACATGGAAAATACATTAGAACTGGTCGATGGTTCCGAGCCTTCTGACAACTCTGATGGCTCTTACAATGCATCCGTATCAGACAGCCATAGCGATGATGCATCTGAGCCTCGTGGATCAGAGGATTGTCGTGATGATATATCATTTCATGCATCAAAGTCTCGGAGTATATCTGATGACTCTTGATCTAATGCCGAGTCCGAGGATCGTGATATAGCTGCCGATCTTGCTGGAATGACATGTGATACATCAAATGGCAGTATCGTGGTAGAAAATGGCCACGCACCTGGATTGGGAATGGAAAACATGGTGGGCGCCTTGGAGAACGGAACCACAGCTCCAGCGATCCAAGGGGACCCAATTACTTCAAGGCCAGGCATAGTACTACCTGGTGTGTTCGCGACTGTGGGGCCTCAAGTACCTGAGCTATCTGATTCATTAGAGTGGCAACCGAGTATAATCGGGGGGATTGACAATACCAATGGTTTCTCGTATGGCTTCTCCCCAGCCATGATGTCTATGGGTACATCTGAGTTCAACCCTTATATGACCAAGCCTGGCGCTGGCATGTTGGGGGAACAGAATGCGTATGGCTGCGATTATGCTGGAGGAAACTGGGTGGGTTGGATCACAAACAAACAAAGCATTTCCTTTTTGGATCCGATGATATACGGTCTGCAATATTCTGCGCCATACCTGGACCCACAGGTGGAAATGGTTCAACGTCAACCCAGTGCTTCAGCTGCTCCAGGTCTCGCTCCAAGTCTCCTTCCCTCTTCCTCCCTGACAGATCTGCTACATGAGGAACAGCGCCCATCAATAGGAATGTTGCATGGGCCTGAGCGTTCAACTTCAACTCCGGCGTTCTCTTCCTCCCTGGTAGAAGAATGGCAAGTACCAATAGGAACGTTGTGTGAGCCTGGGCGTTCAATATCAAATTCCGAAGCGATGGACTCGCCCATCCTGGGTAATTCTGACTCACCAATAGTACATCCTTGTGCTACTACCCCCCTTCCTGCTAATGAAAAAACTGAACCGGCGCGGGCTCTGGGTGAAAAGTCATCGAGGTTTGGGCGGACTATCATCCCTTCAACCAGATTAGAAAAAATGAATGAAATCGGTTCTGGTAAAGAAAACATCGCACCCGTTGCGCCTCGACAGTCAAAAGAATGGGTAACATCAGCAAAGGAACACTTACTAGGGCTTAACCTTGGCGAGGATTGGAAACTGTGTGTTAATACATGGTTGGCTGTTGAGGCATCGTTAGATTACAGGGGAAAGACGAAGGTGAGTATTAATTCCCATATATCATCTCCAAACCGGTGATTGTGCAGGGCACGTTACCACTTGCAAGTCACCGGCCAGAGGAATGGACCAAATGGACGTCAAAAGGCCAGAATGGTGGACGGCAATATAAACTCATACTGCAAATCAAAGATGTCGAACTTTTCGGGATCACATGTATGAAATGGTGGCATAAGATCCAGCCCCACTTCTGGCAAAACGGTGGCGAGCTGCTTCCTTTACCAAATTTGACTCGAACCGAAGCGGATGTCGATCTGTGGGTGAACCTTCGTAAAGGTGGGCCAAACGGGCTCGTTATGGTTGTGTTATTGCTATCTTGGTGGGGCCAGCGCGCCATTTCTGGCACAGACACGGAGAAACAGTGGCGCGATACTACTGCAGATGTTCAGCGCGTCCTTCAAGCTATGCTGGTGACGTCGTCAAAACGCCCTGTGCCCGATGAGGTTTTAGTCCGAGTAAGAAAAGGTGAGCTGGCAACTATTGAGTGTTGCATTGTTCTAATTGAACGTTCGATTCACAGACGTTTACAATCTAATTAAACATATTGTATTTGACATTCTTGCCCGTCGCGATTCTCAGACAACAAATATATATATATATCTTGATGTGATTTCCGACGACAATAAATAGTCTATTATTACAACTATGATGCATAATGTTTGGAAGGAATGTCTGAATTGAATGACAAATCATACATCATTATAATGTCTTGCATGTATGACTGATGGATCAATTAAGTTAAGATTAGATTGGAATACTATCCGAAGCTGATGCATTAGTTGGCCAGGCTGGGAGTGATGCATGAGTGATATATCAATCGCGGGACCCACCGCAGATTCAAACAACGAGCGCGGGTTTCTGTGGAAACACTTATACATTAGTAATTTGCAACAGGTGGGCTGGATTAGACAGGCAGTGAGGAGCGTGTACTGCACATAAGAAGTTCAATGGAGGTGCCAGACAGAATGCTAATGAGGTTTGATCATGCAATGTACTCAAAGGCTGATTGGAAGTGATTGACAGTGGACGATATAAATTGATGGGCAGGCGGCGGCACCTGGTGACGGTGGGAGCGGCGAAGGAGAGAGAGCAGACCTGGGGGCGTACATTCTGGATTATGCATCAATGATGCATCAACTCCCAGCTCAGGCTGGCACGAAGTGTGGTGATCCTGCCTGGGGGTGATGCATGAGTAATATATCAGCTGTGGGGCCCGCCGCACATTCGAGTCACTGTAGAGCTGCGACGATGGCACTCCTGATGCATTAATAATGTATCAGTTGGCAGTGGGTGAGCTGATTTTTGGTGATTTGAATCAGCGAGTGGCGCGGAGTAGTTGCTATGGGGCTGCGAGCCATAGAGGGCGGCCCAGTGGGATGCATTATAAGTGTACCAGTAACTGGACCATCACATCCAGGCTGAGGCGACGGTGGAGGCAGGGCAGCATGAGGTGGGGTGGCATGAGGTGGGTGCTTATGCATCAATGATACATCAAGGGGGGGCAGGCACATAGCGGGCGGGCAGTAGCATCAGGCAATGGGGGAGAATGTGGCATGAAAGTTATACATCAATGATATATGACACATCCGAGTCAATGTTTCAACAGTCGCCAGTGAGCTGTGGCTTGCAGGTCCTCATGATGCATAAGTGATGCATTAGGGCAGCAGGAAATATTGTATTACAGGCATGTCTGCAATTCGAGAGAAATAAGCATTACAAAACATCTGTAGTTACAGTAACTGATGCATTAATCTACTCTCCTCTGGTGTGAGACCTTGAGGTTTGGCGTGGTTTGGCGGATTGGTGACGTGACTTGGCGGCTTTGGCCAAATTTGGCTCAGTTTGGCACACCATGGCAGAATGGGTTTACTGGAATGTAGATAAGTTTTTGATCGGGCTATGGACAATATATTAGAGAAAAGGCTCGAGATTGGGTTCAATCTCTCGCTCAGTTGGTAATAAATTATTTTGTTCCTTTTCCAAAGTTTTATGCTGGAATATAATACTTTGGGTTGGGGGTTGAGCCAGGGGGCCAGCTCGCTCACATGGCAAGTCCCAATTCAGAAAGGTCCGATTAGGGAGTCGCGCCGAAAGGGGAAGGTTCGGGAAAGGTGACGGCACAATTGGGAAATGCCCAAAGCAGTATGGCCCCAAAGGCTCAGAAGTCTGGGCGAACCCCTGCCAATGAGGGGATAAGCGTTGCAGCACGAGGTTGCTGCCCAGACCTATAAGGGAGAGGTGGGAGGGTGAAAACTTTACATGATCCTGCGATTAGAGAAAGGAGGGTGAAAGAGAAGAAAGATAAAGACGCATTGGCTCACAGCCGCGTCTTTCAATACGGGGAATGCCGATAATTGTCTGGCGCCCTCTGAACTTATCCTAAGATAATTTTGTTAGAATCCAACTATAAGGTCACTAATATCACTGTCACACTAGTAGACAATCTCAGACTGTGTAAT
>QFEO01011635.1:0-10086 GCA_003316615.1 Amanita pseudoporphyria | reverse complement strand
TTGTCACAGTTCATCCCTATTGCAGGGAACTTCTTGACCGAGCATACTAAGTTCGCTTAGCGGTAACACTACAAGAGGCTACCCTAGTATCTCACTCTTTGTTAGAACCAATGTATGTAAAACAAACTCAAGAATTTGATTTATTTCTGACCCCAAATGTCAAGATACCTATGCTGATAACCCAACTCCAATTGGTAAGTCCTGGTACTGGGTTCATGTATATAGTATGAACTACATCCACACCTTTAGAAAAATTCAGAAAGTGGTTGGAACCTCCTGATCCATCTACTAACCACAACAAAGCTTCCAGTCAACACTGCTCTGACACTGGATTATGGTTTCTTAATCATCAAGCATATATAGAGTGGAAACAGCAGAGTAATGCTTTCTTATGGGTGCATGGTATTTGTAAGTTGAGCTTGATAATACTAAGATTATTAATATGGACTCTATACCTTTGCAGCTGGTTCAGGAAAGACAGTCCTGTGGTAGGTGTGCTATTAGCTGGTTAATCATATGTTAACACCTCAAAGCTCCACCATCATTAATGACATTCAGAAATTTGCCAACACTGGGTTGGCATATTTTTATTGTGATGTCTCTGACATTAATAAGAAGAGTGCTATGGGGTTGCTGTGTTCACTTGTCTTGGATCTTTTCTCATGTGCTCCTTCTAACCAGTCTCTTCTGGGAAAGCTGTATCAGGATTGCAAACATGGGCTTCACAAACCATCTACTAATGACTTAAAAAGAATCTTGAGAGAATTCATGTCTGGGTTCTCACAAACTTTCATTGTTATTGATGCACTTGATGAGTATGCAGATCAACAGGAGATCTTGGAATTTGTGATGGTTATTTATGACTGGAATATCAGACAATGCCATTTGCTTGTCACAAGTAGGAGGGAGCAGCAAATTGTTTGCTCATTGTGTTAAGACTACCTCAGGCCGTGTGACACAACGCTGAGAGTCTAAGTAAGAACTTAGGTAGAATAGCTTAAGTCCGTGAAGGACTAAGAGAGAGAATAGAACGGAGACTAGAGAGAGTCGTATCGTGTCGATACTAAGTTGTCTGAGGGAAACCCTAAGAGAACTCGACTGAGTTCCCTTAGTCTTTCATTGGGGTTTATATACGTTTTACAGGATACTAATAATAGTCTATCTGAGTCATCCATAGAACAATCCGGAACGATGAGTAATAGGCATAGAAGTAAGTAAACATATGTACGCAAATGTGGGATAGTATCAGGTGATATGTGACAAAGGTGACCGTTCATAACATCACCCCCTCTCTAGGGTGATTCTCTCCGAGAATAACAAAAGAAAAGAAACCGAAAGATAACACAAGAGAAAACGTAACTGTAGTCCATGCGTATTTTTCCGCGTTGCGGGTGGAGTATAATGAGGCTTCCACAGCGATAAGTCCAAGTCGAATCTAATAAAACGTTACTCCATCTTCCTCCACTAAGCCGGAAATCTTTTTACGGTGCATATATTCCACCTGACGCAGAGCTCTCTTCAGATGGGTAGGCACCTCCTTCCAAGAACGTCCGCTGTTGAGTTGGTCCACCCATACGGCTATGCTGGGGGAGTAGTGGATGGTGAAAGAGGGGGTCGGGAGAGGATGCGACGGTGGAGAAGGCGTTGGGAGTGCCAAGAAGTCCGCCAAGGGAAGGGTTTGGCGAGACGTGCGGCGTGCCTTGACCATTCTGATAAAACGATAAGAATGCGGTGATGAAGGGGGATGGGGATGAAGGTTGATGTAAGACTAGGGGTGCGTGGTCGAGGAGCGGCGAGGAGTTTATAGTCGTACTCAGGACTCCTGTGTTTAAATGGTCCAACCGGCCGCCTGTGCATGGACTTCGTCATCAATGTAATTCTGGGGTCCGTCTGCCGTTAGAAAAGAAGGGATAGGCCCACCACGCTTCAAATCATTTAATAATTTGACGTTATCCTTCACGTTATCCAACAGAGTTTGACAAACGTTTAGGAACGTTTGGTGCATCTCGTACTCCCGGCTCCACCTATTCATTTCCTGCTGAGTCATCGGCACAGGTGGTTGGGACGCGACATTGAGTGTAACGAAGGATTGATGGTGCAACAATCCTGAAATCGCCTGGTGTACGTCCATCATGCGTTCCATGGTACCGCAGTTAGTGACCGGGGGTGGGATGCGAGAGGAAGAGGGGGACGGCATTCTGAGGTCGTTGGGGTCGAATTCGTCGTTTGGAGAGTGGGGTTGTTTAGGGGAGTCGGGCGGTGGCAATTTCCTTCTCCTGCGTGGGTCCAAAGTCTGAAGTCGGATCCTCTGGGACTTTTGTCGCTGTCGTACTAGGTCGATGAGGTTTCTCTCAGTAGGGTTATGGAGGGAAGATGCAAGTAGCGGGGTTGTTGAACGTCTGGTTCGCATTGGGTGGGGCATTTTTATGGCTTTCCGATATTTCTTTTTCCTTTTGACTGTACCTCACCTCCTCCTCATGTTCGCCTTTGCGCAGCTCTACATCCATCATCAACCCTTTGCCCTTCCACCGGATCCATCGCTTTTCCCATACTTCGGGGTCCGTGTAATTTTCATATGGCCTAAAGGGGATTTCCTTCATTTCCGCTGCTTGGATGTATCTGATGGCCGTGGGGTATTTCTGATGGAACGCCTTCACTTTATTCTTAGCGTGTGATAGATTTCCCGCGGGTTCCCAGGTGTTATGGTCCTCGGAGTACCCTTTCCACCAGACTAGGTATTCTAATTTTCCCTTTCGTAGCCTTGAATTTTCTACTTCCTCCACTTCATACTCCTTCTCACCCTGTACTTCGACTGGGGGGGGAGGAGAGACCTTTTGCCCTTTTGTGGGCTTAACGTATGGTCGGATTTGTGATACATTAACCACTGGGTGAATGTTCTGGCTGAATGGCAAGTCTAATTCTATGGCGTTTTCTGAAATTATTTTCTTGATCGGGTACGGTCCTATCCATCGTTCAGCTAATTTCCGCGTAGGTCGGTCGCGTAACTGAATATTTTTAGTTGACAACCACACTTTATCTCCTGGTTTGTATTCCGGCGCGTCCTTCCGGTGCTTATCAGCGTTTCACTTCATGGTTTCGTGTGAGTGTGTCAGGGCCGCTTTTGCTTCCTCATGAACCCGATTTAAGGTGTCAGCAAACTCCTGAGCTACTGGATGTTTACCATCCCTCCTAACTTCTATTCCCATTCGGGGGTTTCTTCCCACATTGCTGAAAAAAGGCGAATGTTTGGTTGCCGCATGGATTTGATTATTATACGCAAATTCCGCCGTTGCTAACCATTCGGCCCAATCTTCTTGTCTACGATCCACATACATTCGTAGATACTTTTCCAGATCCTGGTTCATCCTTTTGGTTTGTCCATCGGTTTGAGGGTGATAAGCGGTAGATAACTTGGTTTGAATTCCTAATAGCTTATTGAGTTCCTTAGTCATAGCGGCCGCGAATTGGGGTCCTCTATCCGATATGATCGATTCTGGTAGTCCGTGATGCTTCCAAATGTTATCCCTAAACAAGGTAGCTAAACCTATTGCTGACGTGGCCTCCGTAGTTGCTATGAAATGTGTCATTTTCGTAAGTCGATCGCATACTACCAAGATTGCGTCGTGTCCTTTCGAGGGTGGCAGTTTTACGATGAAGTCCATTGTTAAATGGGACCAGGGTGTTTTTGGAACCTCGTTTGGTTTTAACTTTCCTGCGGGTGGTTCCGGGTGCACCTTCATTTGCTGACATCGATCACAAGCTTGCACATACTTCTTGATGTCCACGGTGATCCCTGGCCACCAATAATTTCTTGTTATTAGTTCCGTGGTTTTCCATTGTCCCGGGTGTCCCGCTATTGGGATATTGTGGTGAAGCTTCATGATTTTCACCCTTAATGACTCTTTGTCCAGTACATAGACTTTGCCGTGTTTTAGCACTAGTCCTTGCTCTAGTGCCCATTCGTGGTCCTCTGTTTTCCTTATTCCCGCCTGTTTCATTGCCTCTACTGCCTTTTGCACCAGTTCATCCCATGTAGTATTTCGTCGTATTTGTGCTAAAATGTCTTGTTCTTCCCCATGTATTAGCAGTTGACCTTGTCGTAGTGCGGCGATTTTAAAAAATTCGGGTTTTAATAATACCACGTCTTTATTATCTAGCGCCATCCCCTCTCTAAGATCTGGCCTCCTGGACAGAGCATCGGCTTTTGTCATGGTTACCCCGGCCCTATGTTCCAATTTGAAATTGAAACGCGAAAGATAAAGTGCCCATCGGGCCTGTCGGCGATTGAGTTTTTTTGCCTTCATGAAGTATTCCAAGTTTTTGTGATCCGTCCAAATAGTGAACTGAATTGGCGCGCCCTCCAGATGATGCCGCCAGGCTTCTAGACACCGCATGATACCTAACATTTCTTTATCATGAACGTCGTAATTCCGTTCAGTTTCATTGAGCGCTTTTGATAAGAAGGCCGCGGGCCTCCATTTGCCATCATCGCATTGCATGGAAAGGATACCCCCCGTGGCATAATCGGATGCATCAGATTCAATGCGTAATTGATGCTGTTCATCGGGAGTTACTAATAACGGTGCATTCGTAAACCTGTGTTTAAGCGTTTGGAATGCGATATCCGCGTCCGGGGTCCATAGCCAATGGGTGTTCTTCTTTACTAAGGCATGTAAAGCCGTAGCAATCTTTGCGAAGCCTTCAATGAAACGGCGGTAGTAGTTTGCTAACCCCATAAACCGTTGCACGTCTTTGACAGATTTCGGGACGGGCCAATTTAAGATGGCCTCCACCTTTTTTGGGTCCATCCTGATTCCATCGGGTCCCAAGATGACGCCTAGGAATTCAACCTCTCTTACTTTCCATTCGCATTTTTCTGGTTTTAGGAATAGGTCGTTTTCTTTGAGTCGTCAGAGTACTTCCATTACAATTTCGTTATGTCCTTCCTCCGTTTCCGTAAACACCAGGATATCATCAATGTAAATGATTACTTTCCCCGTATCGATTAAATCTTTGAATAGATCGTTCATCATGGTTTGGAAGGTTGCCGGAGAGTTGGTCAATCCAAAGTACATGACCAAGGGTTCATAAGCTCCTTGGAACGTCGTGAATGCTGCTTTCCATTCATCACCCTCTTTAATGCGCACATTGTTGTATCCCCATCGTAGATCCATCTTTGTGAAAACCTTCGCTTTTCCTGCTTTATCCACTAGTTCAGATATCAAAGGTAAAGGGTAGTTATTTTTAATAGTCCCTTCGTTGATATGTCGATAGTCCTGAACCATGCGTTTCTTTCCATCCTTTTTTGCGATGAAAAATACTGGGGACGTCTGCGGCGATTTAGAGGGTCGAATGTATCCCTTCTTTAGTTGATCGGCGAGAAATTCTTGCACCTCATGCTGCTCATCTGGTGATAAGGGATATACCTTTCCCTTTTTGGGCGTAAACCCTTCTTTTAATTCTATCGCATGATCCCAGGGTTTTCTTGTGGGCATTCTTTCCGACGCCTGCTTTTCGAACACCGATAGATATTGGTGAAATAATGAGGGTACTGTGCTAATATCTGCGGCACCTATCCATCTTTTCATTTTTTGTATACTTCCTTGGCTTCCTTGCCTAGGATGTACTCTTTCTGGTGCCTCATTGATGTAATTGAGGGGTACGAAGGGGTATTTGTCGTTGTGATAGTGTCTAGGGTGTTTTATGTCCTCTATCCACGTTAAATCCTTGTCTTCTTCCCGCTTTTCCTCCAGCCAGAATGCGAAATCTGCTTCCCTTTCCTTTTCATACAGATAGTTCATAAGCTCCCATCGCTGTGCTTTCCTCCATTCTATCTGTTTTTGTTTTGTGAACTCCTTTTTCCTAAATCCACAGGATCGGGGGCATCGTTCTAACTTTACTTCTCCCGTTACCCAATTTACTTCTGGGTTATGGCGCTGTAACCATGTTGATCCGATGATCATCTCTGTTTTGCCTAAATTGCATACTTCAAACGTGGCTAGTTCGTGGTGCCCTTGATAGTGCATGATCACGTCCACTTCCTGTTGAATGCTTCCTCCTTTATTCATGGTTCCATCCACATTTCGAACCGGTATGGCTTTTTCTAATTTTCTGGTTCGGATTCCATGTTTGTTGATCCACCGGGGATCTACAAACATTCCTGTTGCCTGCGAATCTAATAGAGCTGTGGTTTTGATTTGTCGATGGGTATCTGGCATTTCAATAATCACATTCATTGTTACTTCTCCGGTTAGCCCTAATGCCCGGATGAAGTGCCTCGGTATCTTGGTGGACAATGATTTTTTATTATTTTTTTTAGAGGAATTAAGCGTCACTTGGGTTCTCGTGTGACCGCGCTTTGGGTTGCAATCCCCAGAGGACGCCTCTGACGAGGAGACTACTGTCTCGCTATCTGAATCTGTAGCTGTTTCTATGTCCAGGTCCGAATATCTATTATGAGAGTTCAGTTGAGGCTTGGCTGACTCTCTTCTTCTTTTCCCTGCTCTACTGCCTGTTCGTCTTCGTTGGGCTTATTGAAATGTTCCTTCATTTCATCGTAGGTCATGGCGCGCACGTCCAAGGTTGACAAACAATTTCTAGCCATGTGCCCTATTTTTCCACATTTATAACACCTCATTGGTGGTCGACGATTCCGATCTATATCCATGGGCGCTCCCCGTCCCCCTTGTACTCCTGGATTCGGATTCCCCTGTGGTCGATTTTGGGTCGGGTTATTGGGGCGTTGCCAGGGACGGTTGTTTGAGTTTGTTGGTTGGTTAGGGCGTTGTTGCGTATTAGTTGTCACAGGTAGTTTGGGTTGTTGCGTATTAGGAAGGTTGGTGCTTTTTTGCGTGCTGGACGACCCCCTATTGGCTCTCTGTTTGTAATAGGCTTCCTCAGCTTTTGCTTGTCTCCATTGCCTATCCAACCTTTCTGCGGTTTGTACCCAGTCTTCGTAGGTTGCTGGTACTGCGTCCATTTCTAAGATTCTTTGCCTAAGTCCGAAGTTTAGTCCTTCTTTGTACATTTCTCTGAGCGCGATTCGATCCATCCCTGAGTTTATTGCATAATTTTTGAAATCCTGACTATAGGCCTGCGCGTCCTTCTGTCCCTGCTGAATTACTTTTAGTTTGTTGATAGCCGTTACTTGTTCGTCTCTATCACCAAACTGTTCCCTCAGTTGGTAAAACAGATCTGTCACGGTCCTTGGGAAGGTTCGGCTGCCTCGTTCCTGTTCCTTCATTAGGTTGTCCCTCCATAACACCGAATTGGTTCCCGTGACGTATGACAATACCCAGGAGACCTTTTCCGCTTCCGTAGTATCTCTTAATTTTAGGGTTATGAATAATCGGCAGGCTATAATAAAAGATTCCAATTTGTCGTGGCTTCCGTCATATGGTTCTGGTTTTGCCGCATCTATTTTTGTTTTTGATACGGTTTCTAACCCGAAAGTTGGCGCGTTATGACTACTCATCCCGAATCCGAAATCGGTGATAGGAGCCTGAGGGCGCGGCGCATAGACTGACGGCTGATGTTGGGAGTTAAAGATCTCGTTTATCTGATGCTGCATCTGCTGCATCGCCTGTTGTTGTTCCAGAATTGTTTGCATAAGGTTCTGCAAGTTTGGCGTTTGTGCAGGCGGTACTGCTTGCGCTCCCATTCCATTGCCTGGCCCTGCTGGCGGGGGAGATGGGGTAATCGGGTAAGGCAACTGATCTTCTTCTCCTCCTTCATTCGGATCCTGAGGAAATTGGGGCTGTTGGTTCTGTGCCATGTGAAATGGTGGTGGTGGTGGTGAATACACGGGTAATGGTTCTCCAATAAGCTCCGCGTCGGAGTTAAAGAGGTTATTAGGGTTAAGGGTTAATGGGTGTTGTGTAGCTAGTTGTACGGGTGGGGGTCCAAAGACGTGTGGTTCTTCCTGAATAGACGGTTGTGAAGTAGGTGTTTCCTCTGTGCTAGGGGTGATTGCTGATATGGTGGTATCCCTTTATTCAGCCTTTGGCGTCGTGATGACAGCCGATGGCACAGGTATGGGGGAGTCGAGTTCTACTGTTAAGACCACCTCAGGCCATGTAGCACAACGCTGAGAGTCTAAGTAAGAACTTAGATAGAATAGCTTAAGTCCGTGAAGGACTAAGAGAGAGAATAGAACGGAGACGAAAGAGAGTCGTATCGTGTTGATACCAAGTTGTCTGAGGGAAACCCTAAGAGAACTCGACTGAGTTCCCTTAGTCTTTCATTGGGGTTTATATACGTTTTACAGGATACTAATAATAGTCTATCTGAGTCATCCATAGAACAATCCGGAACAATGAGTAATAGGCATAGAAGTAAGTAAACATATGTACGCAAAGGTGGGATAGTATCAGGTGATATGTGACAAAGGTGACCGTTCATAACAACAAGCGACACGTGAATGTCGGTCGACCCCCTAGGACATTGAGAGGGGTCATTGATTCATTGATTCATCTATCCTTTTACGTTTTTGCTTTGCACACTGTCGCGTCCATTTTCACAGGGTGGGGGCCAAAGATGATCGATGACGCATTCATCAACGCAATAACGATAAAAGCGTATACGCCACAACAGCTGTGGGATCGAGTGGAAGAAGCTTGAAGTAGATCAAGAGGTTGTTCTATTTCAAGTCAGACACTATTTTTGTTTGTTCATGGCAGTGGTGCTGCGTGCTAAAGATGGCAACCTATTGGAATTGCGGTATGGTCATGAATGAATGAGGTGGTGCGCAATCGCGATCGTGTATGTATGTTACTTGCACAGGTGGTGATCGCATGTAGCTTAGTTGAGGTGCACCAGCCGGCGCACTTTTCTCGTCACCGTAAAACAAAATATGGACGTGAGATAGGCTTCCTGAGTCAGACCCCAAATGCCGAACAAAATGTCCCCCAATTCATTCACCACACTTTCTAACAAAATATGGACATGAGATAGGCTTCCTGAGTTGGAGCTCATGCCAAACAAAATGTCCCCCAATTCATTCATGGTGGTGCTGCGTGCTGAAGATGGCTTAGGTCTGAGAACTTACACATAAGATAGGATTCATTTGCAAATCTCCACATCAGATGTGGACATGAGATAGGCTTCCTGAGTTGGAGCTGGCATGCCAAACAAAATGCCCCCCAATTCATTTATGGTGGCACTGTGTGCTAAAGATGGCTTAGTTCTGAGAACTTATGCATAAAATAGGACTCATGCGCAAATCTCCACATCATGAGATAGGCTTCCTGAGTCGGAGTTCATGCTAAACAAAATGTCCCCCAATTCATTCATGGTGGTGCTGCATGCTAAAGACAGCTTAGTTCTGGGAACTTACACATATTAAAGATAGGATTCATGCGCAAATCTCCACATCAGGCATGGACATGAGAAAGGCTTCCTGAGTCGGACCCCATGCCAAACAAAATGTCCCCCAATTCATTCACAGCGTTTTCTAAGAAGAGAAGGGGTCTGATGTGACAATCATGTGCACGGTTCTCTTGCCAAAGTACATAAAAACACAATAACCCACCCCCTCCCCTCATCGACTACCCCTCTACACATTTATCTTTTTTGAGTATGGCACAATCCTCTCTTCCCCCTGCTGTCTACAAAATCCACAACGGCGCACAAACAGCACTTTATATTACTGACCCAGCTGCTGATGATGATGGAATCAGTCTCAAAACGGTACAGACGAGTCCCGACCAGCTGGTCCATTGCATGCCAATATTGTCCGCCACCATTAAATTCATTTCTGATGGTAATTACATTATTCAGTGGTTGATCTCTGGAGATGGCATTATCAGGTCATTGGACCATGATAGGAAGTTCGCGTCTGCCAGATTGGCCCCGAAGATGTCAAGCATTATTTGCTCAGGTGCGAGCTTGAAGTGGATTATCGCCCTCAGGTTTGTCTACTCTCGAGTTTATCAATGCATGCCCCACTCATCCATATCAATAGCGCCGTGACTTCGACCGGAGGCACAGGCACTATCAGAGCAGACGATGGCACAAGGCACATCAGCAAATGTGACAATTACTTAGTCACACTTAACACCACTTAGCCACAACTACCAAGCAATAATG
>QFEO01011632.1:0-12862 GCA_003316615.1 Amanita pseudoporphyria | reverse complement strand
TCCTCCAACGCCAACGATGTACCAGACTATACAACTTGATGAGCAGGCAAGCTCTGGGCCACCGCCTCCGCCGCGTGTGGTGCCAAGTCAAATGCACCTCGAGGGCGTGCCGCTGCATGCTGCCCATGGCCAAGGACATGAGGGAAGGTCAGGGCTAATATATACGTTAGATTACAGCCATTTGAGTCTGCAATCCTCTGATATGCTGCGTCCTATTAGCATTAGTCCGACGGCGACTTCTTCTAGCGGCCTAGTCGCTCGCCAGACTCGGGCACGCCCTGAGTCCCATCCATATAAAAGGCCGCCGAGCACCCTCGGCACCAAGACATCGACCACCCCGTTCAGACAGACACAGGAAGGTGGCACGCGAAGGTCGTCTGCTGCGCATCCTCCATCGTCGATACAGGCCGTTCGGTCAGTTAGCGCCGGCTCTTCCAGGTACGTTTTCCAATCGTTTTTTTTTTTTAAAATTTTCCACAAGACCAAAAAAAAATTTACATACGAAGTAGGTCCACCGCTACTGCCACACAGCGTAGAAGCGGCCCGTCGTCGCCTAATCCTGACGCCTCTGAAGAGCCAGGAAAGACGTACGTCATCCGTGCTGATGTGCACGTGGATCCTGAAAGTAAGGTGTTTACTGCTTTACTGGAGCTTCCAGGCGTGAGGAGGGACGAGGTACGGGTGACGCTGTCGTTGTGCCAGTATAATGGTGTAAAGCAAGTGACCATCTCTGGTCGGACACGAGACCCGTTTATGTCCTCCGAAGGAGGGCAGGGGCTCGGGAAGGTTGTGAGAGAGAGGAGATATGGCAGGTTTATAAGAACGTTTGCCGTCTCGTCTGACACTAAAGTGCGCCTTATTTCTTGGGTCTGTTCGCGTAAAGACGTTCATATAACTATTCCCTATCTTCTTTTTTTCCCCCTTTGTGCTATATGATATCTGTTTCCTTTTCTTCTGCAGCTCGAAGATATCGACGTTTCGCTAGAAGACGGTATACTTGCACTCAAAGTAAACAATATGCCGACTGTTGTGAACCCACAAATTGAAGAAGTGCCCATTCGATGACGAGCCGCGAGGTGTCTTTTTTTTTTGGATGGAGTATACCAACGAACCACTCAATCCATTCGGTATGCACGGTAGGTACTATTTACATCCCATTAAAGTGTCCGCATCTTAGTGTGATACATATTCTCCCCCGTCTATTTAACCACTGCTCTAGCTTTCCTATTGAATGTAGTGATAGATATTAATTCCGTAAATTATGCACACTAATGTACAGCATCCACGTAGTCACAATGCTTTGAATTTGCTTTCGAATAGAACACTTTCTGACATGACTGAATATGGGTGTAGTGCGTGGGAGTTACCACGACTGTTGGTCGGTTCGCCGCTGGCAAGTACGTGCAAATCGTTTGAACCTGTGTATCGTCTTCTCTCCCTCTCGTCACCGTCATCAACCGACCTCGTTCCTCATTAGCCCACGAGTATCGGAGTCCACAATGACAGTCGATGACAAGTACATCGGTCTGGCACTCTCCCTATCCGGCTCAGTTGCAATCGGCACAAGCTTCATCATCACTAAAAAGGTTGCTTCTTTAGCACTTTTATTTGGCACATTTGTTTTTAAAATTATATCGTTTTTTCGTGCTGCAGGGCTTAAACGATGCCGGTGAACGGTCGGCGTATGGTGCTCAGGCTTCAGACAACCTGTCTTACTTACGGAATCCGATTTGGTGGGCTGGGATGTTAATAAGTGCGTATCCATGAATAATTAGCTCACCTACCGACTAATGGGTTCTCTGCAGTGATCCTAGGAGAAAGTATGAACAGTCATGTCTTGATGCCTACTCCAACAATATTCACCCTTCTTTCCAGTTGCCAACTTTGCTGCATACGCCTTCGCCCCTCCAATATTGATCACACCTCTTGGAGCACTTAGTGTAATTATTGGGTAAGAAGACACGTTCAGTCGCCTGGTCGAACGATCTGACCAACTTTCCGTTAGGGCTATTCTGGCATCGTTCCTGCTAAACGAAGAACTAGGACATCTCGGTCGCCTCGGATGCACTCTCTGCCTCGTCGGATCTTTAATTATCGTGCTGCATGCACCAGAAGATAAACCCATCGAAACCGTCGATGAGATTCTACAATATGCCGTACAACCAGGTACGAACCCCGACCAATCCTGGGTTGCGTGATTATTAAAAGCATAAATGACAGGTTTTTTGCTGTACTGCTTCACGGTCCTTGTATTTACTATCGTCATGATATCTTCGGTTGTTCCAAAACACGGTCGTTCCAACCCCCTTGTATACATATCCATATGCTCCCTTGTCGGCTCCGTGTCCGTCATGGCCATCAAAGGCTTCGGAGTCGCTATCAAACTCACTCTCGGTGGCAACAACCAGCTAACACACGCCAGCACGTACGTGTTTGGCATCGTCGTGGCCGGTTGTATTCTTGTACAAATGAATTACTTCAATAAGGCTTTGGATACTTTTTCCACAAATGTGTAGGTTTCTCAAGTCCAACATCGTATACTTGACTGACCTGTCTTTGTAGGGTTAATCCCATGTACTACGTCGGCTTCTCTAGTGCGACCGCAGTCGCTTCCTTGATTCTTTTCCAAGGCTTCTACTCAACTAACCAGACGGATGCCGTATCCCTTTTATGCGGATTCGTTGTTACATTCCTTGGAGTCTACCTCTTGAATTTATCCAGAAGGGCAGACTCGCTACTCGATCGACCCGGCCATAGCACGTTGGACGGTGGTCTGCTAAATCCGCGTCTGAGCCTTTCGGGACGTATGTCTCTTGAAGGTTGGAATGGAGTTGCAGAATCTGCTGCTGCCCGGTCCACTCGAACAGGTCACTCGCGCGGGAACTCTGGTTCGCTATACCGTGGCCAGAACACGACGCTGTTTAATGCATACGAAGAGGGTCTCGAGCGAACGCCTGCACCTGCATCCGAGAACGTGGGGCTACAGAGGCTGAATGAGGAAAATGAGGAAGATGAGGACGAGGACGAGGACTTTTCGGAAGAGGAGATGAATATCGATGAGCGAACGCACTTGCGCAAAACGCCAACGGCGAACGTGAACCATCACAACCACAGCAACAACAAACATAGTCATAACTACAGCCACGACCCCAGTCAGAACCACAATCACAACCCAAACCATCATCACCATCATCACCACAGCCATCACCAACAACAGCGGCAAAATGGGTCTCGAAGCCATAGCAGCTCGCCGCTACCGACTCCTCGGACGCCGAAATCGCTAGGGAGCGACATTCGAATTCCACCTTGAGCCGCAAAGTAGACTGGCTCTTTCTACGGGTTTCCCTCCTGGCTTGTAGACACGGATGATACCCGTCCGCCCCCCACCCGACTTTGCAACGTATCGTATCGTGTCGTACGTACCCGTATACACAGCAGCGAGCTGCATCATCCGTACATACATACCCCCCCTTGTTACCATGGACTTGAAAGCTTAATTTACAGCTACGATTAAATGCGCATGAGTTTGATAATCTTTTTTGGGTTCGACTAGCGATAGCCCGAGAACCAACGACCAACATGGTTTGACCCAGGATCGAACTAGGGACCTTACCACTAGGCCACAAGTCCCTGGAAATCTAAAATTACATAATGCTTACGTTGACGTATTGGCTTCGAAAACTTGGCGATAATGTAAGGTTCAGTGGTCTAGTGGATATGATTTCTGTCTCACACACAGAAGGTCCCCAGTTCGATCCTGGGCTGAACCATTTTTTTCCCGGGCCGCAAATTCAGATCCTTCTCACCGATCGACGCCGATTACGAACGCCAATTTCATAAAAACATCAAGAAAGCTCTTGCCAAGTTCACATGTGTTGTTGACATGACATCTCGTAATGTACGTTAAGATACAAAAAAAAACTACGGCTAACGCGTTATAGCAAACAACAATGTGTAGATGATTTGGGCCACATATATGCCCGAAGTGGGAAGATTGTGCACATTAATACAGATGAAGTCAATCGCGAGCGGTCCAACGGAACCAGGTTAATGCCGAGAAACCGTCGCTTATAGATGGTAGATATTTGCATGAGTCTCACAGAGCAACTCGGGGATTAATGCGTTGGCCTTAAATTATACGATATGCATAGTAGGACTGAGTTAGAAGCGATATTTGAGAGCTTCACAGCAATTTTAATTGTTTCAGGCTTCTTCTAATAACCATGTCGCGTACTGTATGAATGGTAAAATGAGAACACGTTGACCGTTGCGTAAGCTCAACTTACCGCTGGCGATTATCCCAGCCGTGGTAGTTGTGTCGGTCACGGACGTACAAAATGCATAAAATTTACGTGGATTATGAGAGTATTCCCTGTGGATGGCGCTGAATTTGCTTCTCAGATCTGCAGAAGTCAGAGATGGCATTTAGGCAGCAATATAATTTCAACCCACATTTACTGGCCGTTTCAAAGTCATTCTCTCTATCACCATAACTCCGAACGTACCTTGCTAACCTAAAACAAACGTAAATTTATTGATGTTCCGACAAACGGAACTTTTAACCTTATGCCCGACTTCAGCTTTGCCTCGAATAAGTCACATTTATTTAAGAATAGGATGAGTTCCACGTTCGCTAGAAGCTTGTTGGAGCACACATCTTTCCATAGTAAGACCGAATCCTCCTATTGGAGGATAGTCGCGTTATATAAGAAAAGTGTTAGCAATCAATGACTTACGAGCCTATTAACCGATCGGTCTTCGGCCAGGACCTGATCGAAACCTGATATGGGCGCAAGGAAAATGATGGCGTCCACTGTATGACATCATTAGCTAAGGATGGCGGAATCGAGACACTGCCATACCGTCATCGAAGAAGGGTACCCATGTGGCTAAGGAGAATAAGATATATAGCATCACCCACACGTCAAAAGCACTTACGGCGCTGTGGGTAAAAGGGAGGTTAGCGGGGACACCGCTTAACGACATGGACTAACCTGGCTTCTGCTACCTCCGACATCAACGATTCGCCACTCCGCGCCATAATCCCTCATTATTGAGACCTCCATCGTAAATTTGTACTCAGCCACGCCTACTGTCTTCAGGCGAGCTTTTAATACGTCATCTGCAACTGATTAGTAAATGAAAAGGAGAGAGCATCATGGAAACTGACCATCCGTTGGCGTGTATTGCAGAGACGTTACACGTTCTAGGTCATTTAGGAAACTAATAAATATGCGGGTTATAAATTATATGAGAGACGGAAGTTCGCAAGGACTCACAAACCGGAACTCTCTTCCAGCCTTATCTTTTTCCCGCGTAGTATTTCCCTAACACCTTCGTCATGCCATAGCTGGATCATATCATCTCTAGAGGCATGCAACGTTTCCTGAGCTTCATCTGGAGTTTCTGCTCCTAGATCCCCTAGACTCGTTGCCCGCCTGCTTGTGTCCATGATACTCTCATCACTTTCACTTTTACTCGAATTTCTCATCCTAGCCCGTGCCAATGCGCCTTTCCACCCATCGGTTGCTCGTACGAAGACCTCTTGATCGCGAGGAGGTTGTCCATTCTCTGACGGGCGACGATAGTGTGTTGGATGAGTAACATGAGGGGGCAAAGGTGGAAAAATTTGGGCGGAAGCGACAGGAGGGTAGAAAGACTGAGACGGGCCAATCAGGTGCGTTGGTTCTTCCTCATTCGGGGGAACAAGTTTAGCGATCAAAAGCGCCTCTATGTGGCGAAGGGGAAGAAGTCGGCTTTTGATAGCCTCGAGTGGGGAAGTAACACCGAGTAGCGTGGATGAACGATTAGAGCGCCGCCCTCCGTGTTCCGAATCGGTATCATTTTCGTGCTCGCCTCCGGAACCCCATCTGGCGTTTTCCACGGCCCGAGACGATTCACCATTTTTACTGTTGCTGGAGCCGGAATTCTGGGATATGCGCGGCGCGCGAGCCTTTAGTCTCGGAGAGGCGTATGGCGATGTTGTGGGGGAAGTTGAGTAGTGTGGGGAAGAAATAGCGTCAAGTATAGTTCGTATCGAACGGACTAGGTTAAGTTGTATTACGGCTCTCCATAGGATTCGTTCTTCACGGAAGGTAGTGGGGGTATAGAGACGTTGGAATTCTAACGCATACGTATGACAAAGTTGGTCGAGTTGGGTGAGACGGGATACTCACGCCTGAGAGTGGTCGATTTCCCTGCATATAGCTAGTTATTGACGGATAGCTGGACAGCAGGCGATAATCCTCACCGGACTCGCTCTGGCCCAGAAGAAGTAATCGAACAACATGTTTCTTCCTTCTCGCCTGCCGCTCGGCTTTGATGCTGGCATCAATAGCCTGGCTGACTTTCTTAGCCTCGTCTTCGCGTGCTAGTCTCTTCTGGCGGTCCTGGGGAGACTCGTTTGGAGGTGGTCGCAGGGCAGCATCGAGGGGGTCATCAATGGAGGAGATATGTTTACCGGTGACGACGACAGGCATGAGGAGGAAAGACGGTGGGAGCTGGAAAAGCGATGGCATGGCCACAATTTAGAGAGCCCAGCTTAGCGCACACTCAGGCACCATAATCAGTCACGTGATGGAATATTCGCTCGGCAGATCCCTTGTTTGCCTTTTTAGGCAGTTTGTGCACAGGCACCGAGGAACCATCACCCAATCCAAATGCTCCCGCCGGTTTCTCTTCATATTATCTGACGCTGTTTCACCTCAGCTATCTGCCTGGCTCCTCCTGGTGCCGCCTCACCCATCATTCTGATGCACAACCGTTCCTTAACTTCATGCAGTCACCCTGTTTCTATCGTCCTGCATTACTACTTTGTTGTCCCTCCGATGGCCGGACTGTCTGTGCCAACAGTCCACGTGACGTAGCTGTATGGATATGCACCCTAATTAGCCCTGCCATTAATCTCCGTCCCTTAGCCGGCTCTGCTCAACGCCACCTTACTTGTGCTCTTGGCTGAACCTGACCTTTGCTCCATTGGCCTACTACTATAAACCACGCCGACGCAGAAATACATGTGAACCTACCATTTATAGCCAAGATACTCCAATAGTGTTCGTCCCGACTTTTACATAGGAATCTCGGATGAAACAGCCATATTTTCCCCGAAACATCGCAAGGACGAACGATTTATCGATCACATCCCCGCAGTCGGCGCACCATAGTTACTGACAGTCCTACGTACCTGGGACCTCATCCCCTTATCTTCCCGTTTCTTTGCTATCAGATAATCGAGCCACTTTGCTGGGACACATGTCGTCATTTGATCTGTCGAAAACGAGACTCTGACGTAAGTGAATGCAAGATTGTTCAAAACGTGTTCGGCATGTGGAACGTCTATCTTACGAAACATTTGTAACCTAGCCGTTTCCGTACAGGTACGCCGATTTTGACCATTCGGGATGGCACGATAACATATCGCGATTACGAGGCAACGGATTTTCCGATCTAACCCAAATGAAGTCACAAAAAGGTACAGTTAACACTTGATATGCACAGAGAGGATTTTGCTAGTCCCAAGATAAACGTCGATAAACTTTTGCCTTGGTTTATAGTGACGCATGTTGTTCACATACGTTACACGCTGTCACGTCGCAAATATTCTCATAACTCAAGTAAGCGTGACCCGAGATAGAAAGTCAGCAAACAGTACGGATCAGGTGCTGTCACTGGCACTACTTGCCAAGCTACATGCGAAGGTGTCATACGCAAAGTTCCGTCGTCGCTGTCGGGCTGTTCTGACACTGCCGTTCGTATCGTTCGGAAGTGAGCTATCATTGCCACGTTTTTCGCTATTATAGAATAATTTGCTCTCCGCGTGAGAGTGAGGAGGTCGTATGGGGAGTGCGCGGACGCCGTTCTACTCGTCTCCGGTGAGGCTCCTTCAGGGAAGACACCCTTATCCTTGCAACGGCCGGGACATGAATAACCTCACACACAAGACGGTGCTTATAGATCACCCTGAGTCCCTAACTGAGCACAATGGATGAACCTTTGACGGGTTGATGACAGCTGACATCGCACAACGGCTCACAAGGACCAGGTAAACGAATTATGTATCTGGCTATAGTATTACTAGCGATTAGTCAAAACAAAAGGAACAATGTTCCAGTTTCATCGTCAAGTTTCCGGTTGCATTTTCACTCAGCATCCTTCCGGGGCATATCCACATTTGCACCATGGTCTTCATTATCCATCCCCGAAAGAGCTAGAGCCTTAATTTGCCTTGCAAAATCGTTCATGTCTACTTCGGCCTTCTCACGAATTTTCTTATCGTACGCTCCTTGTTCGTCGACGGGCTCCTTGGTGTCCCAGGCCGGAGGTGAGCCAGTCCAACCACCGTTGTTATGGACGTAATTCAAGAACGAGCGCCACAGAGGGTCGAGGGAAAGCACATTTGGGTCGCCAACGATGATTAAGAGAGCCTGGGCTCTCGTTATAGCCACTGGAACGAAAAGAAAATTGACAGAGTGCCACAAAATCACGATAAAAATTATACGTACCGTTGAACCTTCGTGGATTTGCCACGAAACCAAGAGTGTGGCGAAGGTCATATTCAAAAAATTCCCTACTGCTTCGGACCGTAGAGATAATTATGACCTTGCGTTCCTAGAATGATCGTCACCAAATAGACACCATGAGCGGCCGCACAGAATAGAGCGTACCTGTCCCTGGAACTCTTCAACACTCCCCACCTTGATCCCATCAGTCACGCCTTTAAGCGCTGCTTGGATCTTCAAGCATTGCGCATTATACGGAGTAATGATCCCAATATCGGAGCTTGCTGCACGCCAAGGATTTAGAGAAAAGGTCAGATTCATTCCCGGCTTGAACTTACTGGTCTTAAATCGGCGATCGCATAATGATTGAACGTATGCTTTGACTTGGGTAACTTCGTCGATGTTGAAGAATGATGGTGAAGACGACTCGCGTTCGTCTTTTCCTGTAACGGAATGGAAGATGATAGGAAAATCTTTTGACGGCAGCAGTTGAGAGCCAATGAAGGCATCCGTAATGCGAGGGTCGGCACATCTTTGAAGTTCACCTCCATAAAACCTTTCGTTAGGGAATCTAAGAATGGTTTCGTGCGATCGGAAGTTCTTGACAAGCTTCACGATGCTAGTATCACATTCTCCATTTCAGTACGGAGCTTAATTGGTCATAAAATGTGCAACTCACGTTACCCCATGCCCCTTCTGGACGTCATACACTTCGCGTTCCATCAACCGCTCGAGATAGCTTTTCTCAAGACCCAATTCCCGAGCAACGGTTGAACGAATTATGGGTCCAAGCTGCTTTGGATCTCCCGATAGTACAATATTAGTCGAGCCATTCGCTATGGTCTTAATGGACACGAATGTCTCAGGCTCAGTCGCTTGCCCCGCTTCGTCGATGAAAATATGGCTGTAATATCCGCGAGGAATGCCAATCCCGGAAACGACTGACCCGGAAACGCATGTCGTGACCACGACACGGAAGCGCTTCATTTGCGCCATGGGAGGGGTGGCGAAAGAGTCACCCTTCTCATAGGAATACTTCAGAATTTCAGCGGATACTTGCCTCTTGGAACGAGAGGGTGCATTGAAGCGGAACATTTCGTCAGTGCTGAGGCCATCGCTAAGTCGTGACACAATGAGATCTGCCGCCGAGTTGCTTGGTGCACATGCTAGTACCCTGGCCTTGGGCTTCTTCGCAAGCACTTGCCTGATTGCCTCTACGAGAGTGATTGTCTTCCCCGTACCCGGTCTGTACAGAATAGGTCAGATGGCGCAGAAAATCAAGAAAACTGCATGACTCACGGTCCAAAAATAATGAAGGGCACAGAGCCTGGAGGGCTGTTTACGATTGTCGCAACAGCTTTTAGCTGTAATGCATTCTTCTGGATAAGAGGATTGAAAGCCTTGATAGTCGAGCGAGTCAGCCTTGGAGGGTGAACATGTTTATGGTCCGGGAATAAAACCAAATCCCGTGAGAATGCCGCATCCATCGCTAGATGCTGTCTCCGCAAAACCAAGCGGTTCAATTTAAACCGAACGCGGTAGCTTTGAGTTGGTGTCCAACCAGAGAATGATTCATGGAAGTGCAAACCAACTTCTTGCTGTCGTACGATATGGACATATCCTGAGTACCAGTGTCCTTTGGGAGCATCCGCGCTTTGGACAAGGATTATGTCACCTGTCTGATGTCAGTTGCGAGTGGAGTCGCAATGAATGACTTCTTACCGATCAAGACACTGGGGCGCTTCTCCGCAAGACCGGGAACTCCAAGGCTATATAACCTTATGAGCCGGGCAATATTTTTTTTTGGCACAAAACTCACTAGTAAAAATGGCGGCGTTTGGAAAGCGTCGCATTCGCCATGTCGTAGCGCTCGAGGTCCCGCCTTGAATAATTGTCACTACTGTCAACAAGAGATGAAGATTTACTCACTCTGCTCGATATTCTTCTATCCACAGGAGACATTTAAAAAATCTTGCATACGTCTCTGAGTTGAATTCCTTTGGAAGATGCATTCGTCGAATGCTTGTTATAACATCCTTCGTCGTTCCAGATGACAAGGTTGACAACAAACGCGAAGGAATGAGAGCAGGAGGAAGCCTCCCAATGTAAGGAACGGCTTTCGTTGACGGAGGTGGGACACCTTTAATAACCTTGAGTTCTGGTTCCCGCACTGTTCGCGGTTGTACGGTATAAGCTGCCTTCGCTTTGAGAGCTTCGTGGTCAGCTTTGCTGCCAACAATGGCGGACACAGGTTTAGAAATGATGAATCGCTTTTGTAGTTGGAGGTCCTCGAAAATCATCTCAACCCTGTCTTCGTAACGGCCGACATGTTTCTGTTTGAGTGTAACTTTCACAGTGACAGGTGTAATTGCTGTAATGTTGCGGTTCGAATCGTCAACTGCTACTTCAAAACTGTGAGTAGGTCAGTAAGAAGAATATTATAAGGAATTTTGGAAGACACACATAGGATTCTCGTTGCCTTTCCTGTTCTTGGAAGATACTAGGCGACATGATACCATAGCAATCCTCAGGGAGGACGCAGTTAATCGTATTTTTGCAGCGCGGCGCTCACCGTACGCCATCCTAAAAGGTTCAACAATACCGAAATCGAAATTTCCCTCAGTTGTTAACCCATTCTTGTCCTTCTCCGCCTCGTCTAGTGCAGCTCTGAACGATGCATGATCTTCTTTCTTCTTATGTCGGAGACTTGTAATGTGGCGCTCCCAGTTCGACTGACGAACTGTAGAGCGACACAAATTGCAGTAAGTCTCCGTCATAGATGTAATGCCTTCTTGTGGTGCAATATCCGGAGAGATATTTTGTCTGGCTGCTTCTTCCTGGTGCGACCGACCTCGCACATGGGAGATCCAAACACCAGCCTCAATATTCCTCTGGCATATAGCACAGAACAATGTGACGTTGCGCGTTGTCATAGCAGGCTGGATGCCAAAAGTCAGTGAGTGAATGTACATAAACAAAAATAAGATTATAAGGTAGTTAAAAAGGGTGCACTGAACTAGAGATACTTGCCTTTATTTATTTGATGTTGCTTACTTATTCCACAACTTAGAAGTTGAAGAACTTGGTTCTTAGGAGTGATGAACAAGCTCCTTTTATACTATTCTATGCATGTGTTTGTAACTCTTTTTCTTACATCTAATTATACTATCTCTACAGCAACTTATACATATGGAGATTCTTTGTTCATACAACAGAGTCATATTCATCCATGTGCAGTCATATGAGTCACAATTAGTCATATATGAGTCATCTTTAGATGACTATCATGGTGTTCACATAAGCCAGAGATAATTATCACCTGATATTAAGCTCAATTACTATGAATGGTTAAATATGCAAGCATATTATCAAGATTATAGAGTTATATGAACTATTTGTTCATATTGATGAAATTATAGAGTTCCAACCATACCTAATTGGTACTCAACCCCTTGCTAAGTATTTAATCTACACAGAATTCTTAATATTTTAAAACTGGAAAGAGCAGTCTATAGCTGGAGAAATAAAATCAATAAGAATCTGATAAAATCACAGATAAGAGATAGTATATATCTGTACTTTATGATGACATAAACATGACTTTGTAGTGACATTATTGTGCAACTAAAAATTAAACAAGTGATGGAGTGCATCCTATGGTGCACTGAATTGGACAAAATAATGAAACAAGGCTGATCCCATGCACATTCCATGCATTTCCTGTGTACCATGATGCAGAATGAGTGAAAGGACAAACCAGGAGTGAGTGGAATTGAGTGGGCCATGAGTAACAAGAGCAGTAAGGCCATGAGAAAATACTGCACAAACTGGGGACAACAGGCTTATACTGCCATTCATGACACATTGATGAACAATACTTCATTGTGTCATTGGCAGTGATTGGTAAATGGGATATAATGACTTATTTTATAGAGGCAGTGCTGTCTAATCAGGTGATACTTCCACATTGAAGGAAGTGATGTATGACCACTGAGACATTGCAGATGAGAATCAAACACACCTTGGAATATGGTCTTTCCGCAGTAGTTTAGCATTCTGACCCACCAATATAGGTGGAAAAGACGTACATCGATGTGGATGGGGACTGTCGGATGTGTGTTCAAGGGTTCTGTACCAGCCGAGTTCAGTGCGGGAAGGGTAAGGGACAGAAACCGTTATCGGATCGAGTTGGACGTCACATACAGTGACACCACATTGATGTTTGCCAGGCGGGATAAACTTGCTCCTCTTTTATCTTCCTTCAAACTTCGAGTCAGCGTCCAATTCAAGTTATCCTTTATACTGAAGTCTCTCGCATTTGTATATCATTAGATGAAAGGTAACATTTTAGTTTCTACATCTCG
>QFEO01011630.1:0-11073 GCA_003316615.1 Amanita pseudoporphyria | reverse complement strand
GCGACTTCTACGACGCGTCGAATGAGCATGGGGGGGATTTGAAAGATAGAATTGCTTCATGGTATAATGCTGTTCCTGTACAGCCTTTCCCAGTGCAAATGAATGTTTTATTTTCAGATTGCAGTCTTAGACGAGTCTCTTGCGGTACAAATCAACTAGCTTAGTAATACAACAGTTTACAACTATTGACAAGCTTTCATACGTACTTGGAAATCGTGCGTGCTATCTCCATCCTATGCACGCTTAAGTTCCATCATGAATAAAACAGCCTTGTGTTTGCTTGGCTAAGATAGCTTGTGGCGAGTATCTCCGTTTCGCGAAGCAACATCATGATCAGTAATATTGTCCTCTTTTTTTGGATTGAAAGATCTTATTACCAATACTAGTGCGCAATGGCACATACATTCCGACGCTTTGCGGTCTTGTGGGTCTGTACATAATATCCTATGTAAGAGAAACTAATAATAGGGACTTGAAAAAGTAAAAAGAACGTATTTGATGCTATGAGACTGTCCGCAAAAGAAACTCGGTAGGATTGTCTCCTTCGCATGGCTACCGGATTCCAACATTGTACTTCATTCGGGAGAATGTGATTCATCCTTAGGGAGCTCGTCTACGGGTGCAAGAGCTTCCGGCGTCATGAGCTCGAACCAGAGGAGTGACTACCACCGTCAGCTGCCCAAGAGTTCACCGATTAAAAAATGCCTTTCTGGCGACGGCAGGGCGCGACTTTTGCTCGGTGTGATGCGCCAAAACTTTACTCAAGCGATATATTAGTTCATGTAGAAAGCCTCTGCCTTGATTTCAAGTCTTCCGACGTTGAATACCTGGGTCTAAGTTGTTCTCTGATGAAGGTACGTTGCCAAAACTGAAATCATTGACGCTGCTATCCTCTGCAATTCACGTAGTGCACCCGAAATTATGGCTGACAAGGTCGATGAGATCGATGGATTGTGATATTGATACAGGATATACATGCGACACGGGT
Source organism: Amanita pseudoporphyria (assembly GCA_003316615.1). Classification (NCBI taxonomy): domain Eukaryota; kingdom Fungi; phylum Basidiomycota; class Agaricomycetes; order Agaricales; family Amanitaceae; genus Amanita; species Amanita pseudoporphyria. The sequence continues at coordinate 10,085 of QFEO01011630.1, read as the reverse complement.
ACTACCAAAACGTGTCCATGCTAGATGTGTGGCACGTAGGTAGTCCACAGTATAGTCTGGTAAGCTCCAAACGGTAGTGCTCGTAACGAAAGGAACGCGAGTACGAGCAGACATATTCTGGCAAGTGCATAAACAACCGCAAGTAGAACCAAGAGTACGTTCGACAATAGCACCCCAGATGCCACAATGGCACCGGGGCCAGAGGTAACAATGACAGCACAAGTTCGCCACAGGATACGCTCGATGGATGTTGGGAAAGACGAATTCCATGCAAGGCAGTGGATTGCACCGAACATCGCTCCAATTATACTTGATATCGCAACCACAACTCCATTCTGCCATGAAATCGTAAACGCTGTTCCAGTATTCCACAAATTCTTGTCAATGTATACGCCTAGCCTCACCGACAGTGGTAACTGTCGATGGGCAGTTAAAGGGCTCTCCTCGCCTGATGCATTGTTGTACGACTGCTGTTCGTCGTGCTCATCTCTATTCTCTTTTTTCAAGCACACGTCGATTGGAAGCTCGACATTCATAGGTTTGTTCCACCAGCAACAATAAATGAAGATATTAATTGTCGCATGCGCGAGCGTGGTCAGCTCCAACCCTGTCATTGGTAAACCATGAGCTGTGCGATTTACAGCTTGCAGGCCAAACCAAAGTGTTTGAATGATGACGATGGTCTTCGTGATGTTATCCCCTTTACTCTTATCTTGTATCTCGTTCACGGGCATATCCAAGAGATCAGTGTAAGATCTATGAAGGTTATCGAGAGGGGAATCTTCGCTTAAAGTCTTTCTGGAGCCGTCGTCATGCACGAGCTGGAAGCCACCCATCAACAACATTTGTGCATGGAGAAAAGTCCATGTACAATTAGGGTAACTATCTGTCGGACCGTAACAAATGAGATATATTTCAGCCATTCGCCACTCTTTACTTACACAGAACTCTCTTTAGTATTTTGCTACATTTCAACCACTCAACGAATGCCTTTATAAGGACAAGTTCTGGAGAAAGCAATGCTATGGCCATCCACGTCATTCGTTCTCCTAACTTTCTCCACCATGAGGTAGGCTTTCGGGGCACATCCAAGTGCAACGCCGTCCAAGTACACAAAACCATGGTTGACAAGCAACTAGAAATTATGCTTGCGACAGTACGACAGTGGTAAATATCGTCGCAAGATCCCGGGAGTGAGGTGGAATTGGTAACGACTTCTACGATGCGTCGAATGAGCATGGGAGGGATTTGAAAGACAAGATTGCGGGTGTTGGTATAATGTAGTTCCTATACAGCATTTCCCAATGTAAATGAATGTTGTTATTTTACTTTCGGATTGCGGTCTAGACAAGCAGTCTCGTTCCCAGACGATATGATGTGCTGTGCTGAGCTTGATTCGGAGTGAGCCGTACGGAGTTTTAAACTTTAAGGTAGCGATTCAGACCACTCGTTTACAAGCAACCATCTATGGCTCAACGACACCAAAGAGGAAATCAAAGCAGGCAGCCACACAGCAACCTGTATCGCTGAGATAAAACGTTTGCATCAATGTCGCCGCTCCTCTCTCTGGCTAGCATATCCGCATCTTATCTTCCTGGACCCACAACCCTTGTCTCTTCTCTACCCCCGGACCTCTACCAGTTGCCCATCTCCTAATGTGCTCTCTTGTCGGCGGATGCATCGTCTGGGAAATGGGAACCGACCCCGCTGGGGTTGATGATAAAAGGCACGTCCTTTACTACCAATATGCAATGCGCCGTCCAAATATCTACCCTCCTGTACCACGGCATTGCCCACGTTGTCTCCCGGCGGATTACAGACATCACCAAAGCCGTACTAGATCGAGGTTTCAATATTGCCAAAGTCACCACAGCCGATTCGAATTAATTCCACGCGGTCCTGCTTGACACGGGGTCTCCCATCTGCTATACGAACGGTGTCTTCGGTGTCACACTCTCCTTCATTGAGGCTCTTGTTCGCCTTAGATGAAGGATACAAGGCGGCGTGCACATTTGACGCGGGTCCCAATGCCATCATCTATGTTCCGATAACGCCCCAGAATGTCACAGAAATTCGCCACGGGATACGACGGATATTTGGAAAGGCGAATCCCATTCAAGGCAGTGGATTGAACTGAATATCGCTCCGATTGTCCCCACTACTGCAGCCACAGATTCTCAAGGTATGCGCCTCCTCTCACCGACAGTGGTAACCGTTGGCGAGCAGTCAAAGGTCTCTTTTCGCCAAATGCATTGTTGCACTTTTCATTATTCTCCGTTTTCAGGTATACATTGATCGTAGGCGTCATGTTCATAGGTTTGTTCTGCCAGCACTAATAAACGAAAATATTAAACGTCGCGTGTGCGGGCGTCATCAACTCCAACTCCGTTGTTGGTAAACCATGAGCCGTGTTTGTAGGCCAATCATTACGAAACAACATGTCCCCATTGATGGATGCTGCATTGTGGAAACATGGACCAGAATGTTATGATATCGGAGACGAATGATACCACAGATTTGTACATTAGACCGGACAACATGGTAGTATTGAATTGCTCTAACCTGTCCCCTTCCTTACAATCTGAGTGCAAGATTTAAAATTCATCGTCAAACAAACCAAAACCAGATCTTAGCTCTATCCGAACACCCAGCTCCTCCAATTCTTGAAGGAGTTCGTAATAATGACTTTGAACATCACTGTTAACGATAAAGAGGAAAGCGGATTTGAAAGACACCAGTTCTGACTGCGATAACTTTTTCTTTCCGTATGGCGCCGCGCGTGCCTTGATCATTCGAAGTATTCTACCCATATCATCATCTGAAAAACATTTCGCCAAAACAACCTCGTCCAAACGGGGCCCAATAAACCCACTGGACAATTCTTCGACTGTCTCATCATCTAGAACGATAGTCTCTGGCAACTCGATCCGTCGCAACGAAGGCACATATCGTAGAAGATCACCGACGTCAAGGTCATCTGCGGTGCTGTCGATGTAAAACTCCTCCAACTGCACTTCGGATTGTCCGACGATCTTTGTAAGCGTTGATAGACGGAACAAGAGCTGTTCAAACAAGTTTGCTCTAATGGAGAGCTTTCGTAACTTGGGCATACTGAGCTGGCTTAAGAACGAATCGGCGTTAAGGGTGGAAGTTCCGGGTTGTTGTAGGAACCATATGGTACAATCCCATAGATTAGAACAACCGATGGCCTGAGTTACGGAGGGCGGAAATGCTGCGTCATCTAGGGAGACATGAAGACAACATGTCTCTAATATTGTTGAACATTGTCGAAAGACATCTAGACAGAATGAACCCGACATGGGAATCGTGCAATCAATATGGCATAGTTGATGCCATGGCATGGATTCTGCGTCTGTTGTGCGTGCGTGCAGTCGAAGAGTGTTTAGGCTTGAAAGCTTGTTGTAATCCCTGGATGGTAATAGTGCATGAGAGCCCCCAGCATGAGAAAGAATTGGAAATTGATATTCAACTGAGGGATTTGTGATGTGCATTTCCTCGACAAACGACAAGTATTCCTTGGGCAACTTCATGATCTCCCCCATTATCCAATCATAAACATTTAGGATCAGCGCTCTGATTTTGTAAGTAGCGATAAGATCCTTAACGATTGCAATGCTCAGGCCCCAATGCCCTGTGTCGTCAACCTCCAAAGAAACAGGAATACCTCTTGCACGGAGGAGCCATTCGTGAACAATTGACATCAACTCTCGATCTGGGTGGCAGGCAAATCAAGAACACGAATGTTTAATTTGTTCCATAGCGTTGGAATGCCCAACACGAGTTGTCGCCATGATGAGCAAACGTGTGACAAAATCAACTGGGGGTGATTCTGCTCCATCTCAAGGATTGGGATACGTGCGACGTTTGGACGACAAAGCTCGAATATGTGACATAAGATTTCTGTTGGGAGTGTTTCATAAGGTGCTTGCACGAGACTGCTCAGGCCTTCAGATTTGTCCTTTGCATCGCTACTGGATTCCAGCGTTGTACTTCGCTCGGGAGAATGTGATTCGTCCTTTGGGAGCTCGTCTACGGGTGCAAGGGCTTCCGGCGCCATGAGCTCGAACTAGAGGAATGACTACCATTGTCAGCTGCCCAAAAGTTCATTGATTAAAAAATACCTTTGCGACGACAGTGGGGCGCGAATTTTGCCTAATGTAATGCGCCAAAACTTTACTCAAATGATATATTAGTTCACGTGGAAAGCCTCTGCCTTTCCGACGTTGAGTATCTTTAAGTTCTCTGATGAAGCTACGCTGCCGAAATTGAAATCATCGATGCTGCTAGGGTATCAGGCCTCTTCTGCAACTCACGTAGTGCACCCGAAATTTTGACTAAGAGAGGGAGGGTGGATGCGAGAATAAAGCTAAAAGCCGAACGTTGTTGAGATGTAAGAATAACTGCGGCTGACAAGATCAATGGCATCAATGAATATTAATGAATCGTGGTATTGATACAATACGGTACAGGACACTGGTACTACCAAAATATGTCCATATTAGATGTGTGGTACGTAGGTAGTCCATGGTATAGTCTGGTAAACTCCAAATGGTAGTGCTCGTAACGAAAGGAACGCGAGTACGAGCAGACATATTCTGGCGAGTGCATAAACAACCGCGAGTGGAACAAAGAGTGTGTTCGATGATAACGCGCTAGTTGTAACAATGGCGCTGGGGCCAGTGGCAACAATGACAGCACAAATTCGCCACAGGATACGCTCGATGGATGTCGGGAAAGACGAATTCCATGCAAGGCAGTGGATCGCACCGAATATTGCTCCAATTATACTCGATATCGCAACCACAACTCCATTCTTCCATGAAATCGTAAATTCTGCTCTAGTATTCCACAGGTTCTCGTCGATGTATACACCTAGTCTCGCCGACAGTGGTAACTGTTGACGGGTGGTTAAAGGGCCCTCGCCTGGTGCATTGTTGTACGACTGCTGTTTGTCGTGCTCATTTTTTTTCTCTTTTTTCAAGCAAACATCGATTGGAAGCCCCACGTTCATAGGTTTGTTCCACCAGCACCAATAAATGAAAATATTAAGCGTCGCATGCGCGAGCGTGGTCAGCTCCAACTCTGTCACCGGTAAACCATGAACTGTGCGGTTTATAGCCTGCAGGCCAAACCAAAGTGTTTGAATGACGACGATGGCCTTCGCGATGGCATCTCCTTTGCTCTTATCTTGAATCTCATCCACGGGCATATCCAAGAGATTAATGTGAAATCTATGAAAGTCATGGAGAGGGGAATCTTCGTCCAAGATCTTTTTGGAGCCATCCTCATGCACGAGCTGGAAGCCGCCCATCAACAACATTTGTGCATGGACAGAAGTCCATGTACAATCAGAGTGATGATCTGTTGGACCGTAACAAATTAAGATATATATTTCAACCGTTCGCCATCCTTTACTTACCAAAAACTTTCTTTAGTATTCTGCTACAATTCAACCACTCAACGAATGCCTTTATAAGGACAAGTTCTGGAGAAAGCAATGCTATGGCCATCCACGTCATTCGTTCTCCTAACTTGTTCCGCCATGAGGTAGGCTTTTGGGGCACATCCAAGTGCAACGCAGTCCAAGTACACAAGAATATGGTCGACAAGCAGCTAGAGACTATGCTTGCGACAGTGCGACAGTGGTAAATATCGTCACAAGTTCCCGGGAGTGAGGCGGAATTGGTAGCGACTTCTACGATGCGTTGGATGAGCATGGGGGGAATTTGAAAGATAGGATTGCATAGTGTTGTTCTTGTACAGTGGTTTTCAATGTAAATGAATGCTATTGTTTTGTTTTCGGATTGTCGTCTAGACAAATCTGTTACGGCGCAAATCAACCAGTGCTAGTGACATGTGACAGTTTTTGTTCTACTACTACGGTTCCCCTTGTCAGAGAAAGAACAACAAATTGTAGGAACAAGACGTCAACATGTCCCTCCAGTCCATGACTCGGAGGTAGCCTTTGGTGAATATGCCCAATTCGCGAAGCAACATCATGATCGGTAGTATTGTCTTAACGTGATACCGGAGTAGTGAGTGTAATATCAATTCGTTGCTCTCTGTCCAGGACCTCCGATCCACCACCACCTCCCATGCAGACTCCTTGTTTACAAGTAACCGTCTACGGCCCAGCAGCACCGAAGAGGAGATCAAACCAGGCAGCCGCACAGTAACCTGTGTCCCTGAGGTGGAATGTTTGCGTTAATCTAAAGTCGAGAATTAAAATGCCGATGCCGTTCCTCTCTCTAGCTAGCATGTCCGAATCGTGTCCTACAACTACCCCACCTCTCAAGTTACTCGTCTCCGAACTCGCTCTCTCATCAGCGGATACATCGCCTGGGAAATGGGAACCGACCCCACTGGGATCGATGACAGAAGACACTCCTCTACCAACGATATACACCATTCAAATATCTACCTTCCTGCACCGCTGCATTGCCTACATTGCCCCCTAGCGGATTAAAAACATTACTAAAGCCATACAAGACCGAGATTTCAATACTTTTGCCAAAATCACTATAGCCGATGTGAACCAATTTCATGCAGTTGTATGACACGGGGTCTCCCATCTTCTACACGAATAACGTCTTTCCGTTCCATTATCTCCTTTATTGAGGCTCTCACTCGTCTTGGGGGGAGGATACAAGGTCGCGTACACATTTGATGCGGGTCCCAATGTCGTCATCTATGTTCCCTCGGTCGACATGAAAGAAATCATCCCGCAGACGCCTAATCGTTTAAAGACGCATTTAGTGTGTGGATAACGGCGCAATGACGGTGCGGTGGGTGAGAACGTAGCAAAACGGTTTGGAGAGGGAGTCGTGAAAGGGCTTATCCGCACCAAAGAAGGTGCTGGGCCTACGGATCAGGGAGACTCGGAGGTACTGCTTTCGACTCAAACTAGTAAACCACGCGTGTGCTGAGGACCTCTTCTCCCACTTATGCTCCGTAATCCAAGCAGTGCACCCAAAACAACAATTAAGAGAGGGAATAGGAATCCGAGAAAGGAACGTTGTATGTGCAGTCATGTGTCCGCACTAGATGTGTGGTATGTAGGTAATCCACGGTATAGTCTGGTAAGCTCCATACGGCAGTGCCCGTAACGAAAGGAACGCGAGTACGAGCAGACATACTCTGGCAAGTGCATAAACAAGCACGAGCAAAACTGGTATAAAGCGGCCCGTCGATGTTATTTCCGATAATGTCGAAGATGCCACAATGGCACTGGGGCCAGTGGTAACAATGACAGCGGACAATCGCCACAGGATGCGTTCGATGGATGTCGGGAAAAACGAATGCCATGCAAGGCAGTGGATCGAACCGAATATCGCTCCAATGGTGCCTATTACCACAGCCAGCTTAACCTCTGCTCCAGGTTTCCACAGATTCCCAAAGTATGCACCTAGCCTCACCGACAGTGGTAACCGTCGACGGGCGGTTGGGGGTCTCTTTCCGCCTGATGCATTGTTGTACGACTTCTGATCGTCATACATTTCTTCATTCTCCGTTTTCAGGTACACGTCGATTGGAAGCGCCACGTTCATAGGTTTGTTCCACCAGCACCAATAAATGAAAATATTAAACGTCGCGTGCGCGAGCGTGGTCAACTCCAACTTCGTCATTGGCAACCCATGAGCCGTGCGATTTATGGCTTGCAAGCCAAACCAAAGCATTTGTATGACGACGATGGCTTTTGAGATGCCACCCCCTTTGCTCTTATCTTGGATCTCCTCTACGGGCATATTCAAAAGATTGATGTAAAAGCGAAAGTTATGGAGAGAGGACTTTTCGTCCAGGATCTCTTTGGAGCCATCCTCATGTACAAGCCGGAAACCGCCCATTAACAACAGTTGTGCATGGACAGAAGTCCACGTACAATTAGGGCAAAGTCCTGTCAGACCGTAAAGAATAAGATATATTTTAGCTGTTCGTCACCCTTGGCTTACCATAGACTTTCTTTAATACCTCGCTACTTTTTAACCACTCGACAAACGCCAATGTCAAGATATACTCTGGAGCAAGCAATGCTATGACCATCCACTTAATTCGTCTTCCCAACTTTCTCCACCATGGTTGAGGACTTTGGGGGACATCCAAATGCAATGCGGCCCAAGTGCACAAGAATATAGTCGACAAGCAGCTAGAGACTATGCTCGCGACAGTGCGGCAGTGGTAAATGTTGTCGCAAGTTCCCGGAAGTGAGGTGGAATTGGTAGCGGCTTCTACGATGCGTCGGATGAGCATGGCAAGGATTTGAAAGATAGAGTTGCCTCATAGTACGTGCGTGTTGCTGGCGTTGGTTTATATAATGCTATACCTGCGCAGCCTTTCCCAATGGCGTCGTGACTTCATAAAGTCAAACGCTCCGATGTCAGATTATATGCTTTGTTAAGAAATTTGAAAAAGGCTTGGCCTGCTACTCCACCAATTATACACGATTGCAGTAGCAAGTTTAAAATCCTTACGAATTGCGACACAGTCACATTCATGCGAGCGCTCTACACTTTGACAGAAATGATACTGTAGCAGCTTCACTGTTCAATAAATAAATACTTTTTGCGATACACAATTAATACCGATACGCCTTATGCCATAATATTTACGAGGGGGCTCAGCCACGTTTCATAGTCCTTTTCATTCTGAGGATCCCCAGTCACGCGTAGCGCTCTCAAGAGCAGTCGGTAAGAACCGTTCGCAATTCTAGTCCTATTTGCAAATGAAGGAGTTTTCAGCTTGAACGTTTGGGATGCATTGTCCTGAGGGTTCTGCAAAACACAGTTCAGTGGTGGTGCATTGTACTAGTTTCATTACTAACTTCGTTGTTCCGAGTAACATAGTTGAATTCGGCAATATGCCCAATAATCGGCACCTGACCGCCTGATCCCTGAACATCCTGGACGAAAGAGTAGTGATCTGCACCCTCGGCTCTACTGTTCAAAGTTGGCGTCAAGTTGGTATTGGCAGACACAAGATCAATTCGGAGTAGAGGCGTTCCGAACACCAGCCTGGGCAACGTGGCTCGTCGGAATCATTACAAGTAACCCACCAATGACACTTACCGATACAGTATCCTAGGTACATTTCCATTGACGAAGGAATAGTTTGCGGGCCTTAATTGTGCGTGACCACTTTTGTCGAGCAGAACGGGAAGTCTGAAACCGAAGAAAGCGTCCGTGTTGTCAACAACTTGTTTGTCCTTAATAGACGCCGCTAGGCCCAGGTACGTTACATGCAGAGTCTCAGTGGCGCTGTCGATTTGAATGAAGCCAGAAAAAACCGGGAATGTTTTGGGGTCAACACCCACAGGTGGATTGATAGTTACGTCAATATTTGCACTGGCACCAGGTTCGAGTGTGAAAGTAGACGTCGCAAAAGTAACAGTTGCGTATTGCGCGGTAAGCGGCACAGGTCCGAGATTCGGATAGATGGTATTCTGGGAGAATCTTGGGTGTCAGAGGGTTTGCTTCTAGAGCAAGCTCGTTTACTCACCACCCCGACCGTGCTGGCAGTACCGGCTGGTACGTGAGTTAACTTATAGACCTCGGCCGATATACCGGTGTTCAACACTGTAATTGTATGCCTGGTACAACGGATCAGACACTGAGTACTTAAGGTAGATATAAAAAACTTGCGTTCCCTGGAAATGTGCAGTATCGTTGAGGATGAGTTCACCAGGTGTCACAACGGTCGTAAATCGGAGCGCGTTATGAACTTGAATTAAACCGGCCCCTTGTTGTGTCACCGTGTGCAGTGGATCACCAGAGACATGGCTAGAAGGAACAACACTTGCAGTTGTCTCAAATAGAGTGCGTGCTGATAGTGCAACGGCGGCTTCCTTTCCTTTGACCTGGAGTAGCAGGGCAGCACTACCAGCAACGAACGGTGTGGCCATCGATGTGCCAGACAATATACCGAAGGAGCCTAAAGGCACTGGTAGTGTCGATAGTACATTGCCACCAGGAGAAGCAAGGGCCGGTTTAAAATAGAGGTCATGTGAAGGACCATAGCTGCCGGGTGTCAACATACACGATTAAGAACACCACGAGGGAGGAGCCTTACGA
>QFEO01011627.1:0-16992 GCA_003316615.1 Amanita pseudoporphyria | reverse complement strand
CACAGTCAGCAGACGTCCACGTTTCCGCAGATGACGTTGTCGTCATGTTCCATGACCCTGGTAAGCTCCATTGGTCTCACTAAAGTGGAACTGCAGTGACACCATGTTATCAGCTTTGGAACGAATTACAGATTCGACAGGTCAGTTCCATTTTTAACCGCCAGGAGCTGGGAACCGGTCAGCTAAAACGGGATACACACTGTAGGCCAGATAAAGGAAAGAAGATGGTATGGAGAAGATGGAATGCAACACGTCAGGACTAAGAAGGAACCGAAGCAACCTATTCCCACCTTTGCGGAGACCGTTGCGTTATTGATGAGGGTAAGTTCCGAACTTCTGGGCATCGTATTCTATTCTGGGCCATGAAATGTATCCTGATGTGGGTCGTCTCACAGCCTGAAAACCGCCACGTCAAGTTCAATGTCGACGTAAAAGTCCAGAATGATCCGGGCCGCTTGTTCTCGTTGATGCATAACATCATTTCGGCACAATCGGATTGGGAAGCGGCACTTGCACCCCGCATTTTGCTTGGCTTATGGCATCCGTGTTTTCTCGACCATGCTAAGACCCGCTTACCGTATTGTCGTCGCTCCTACATCGGAACTAGCACGCATGTAGCTCGCAAGTATTTCTGGGACGACTGTCATGCGTTTTCGATCGCTTTTGGTGCGCTCGTGGCCTATGATGGACAAAAGTATGTGTTTATTTCGGTCTTTAAAATTAAAGTTGGCGATGTTAAGCTTGTTGGGTAGGTTCCGTGAAGAGTGTAAAATGGCTGGGAAGAACCTGATGGTATGGACTGTAAATGAGCCATCTCACATGATGGAGGTATGTGATGTCATTATATACGATCGGAAATCGTGCTCATGATAGGTGATAGGCTGTGCGATGGGAGGTAAACGCGATTATCACCGATGTGACGCAGACTTGGCTAGAGTTGCGTGCGAAACTGGAGGGTACGCGTGCGATTTGTTAATCAAAGGAGATAACGGTCCGACTCATATGTCTTAGCCGATTACGATGGAATTGGATCCAAGTACGGGCGGGTGTTCCTCTGGACCACGCCCAAGTTCTACACGCCCGTTCTGCTCTTTTATAGCGCCATGATGCGGCGTTATCTAGAGGAGGTGGCTGGCCCATTCGATGTGAAGAAGACGGAAGCGGGCATTCGCCAGGGGCTGACGAAGCTATATACCCCATTCAAGACGGTGCCAACCTGATAGCAGACATGAAGTAGAACAACTTGTACTTGTAGATAGGAGTTATGATAAGTATGGTGCTTAGATGATCACAGTTGACCCACGCGGGTGATTCGGGCTTGTTGTGTGCCACGCACGTCATACTCATACCCCCACGGCTGCTGTCGTGCTGCCAGCGCACTCTCCCTCTCTCCAAGTGGCCATGAAACCGGACCATAAGGCACACCGAAGTCGCTATTCGATATCCTCAGACACAGGTGCCATTCTACCCGAATACGCTGCAGCGTCTACTATGACTCGGACCTGGCAGCAGCACCAGCAGCACCAGCCTCATGTCCAGATTCAACAGCAAAGAGCGGCAAGGGTGTTTGACCCAGACTTGGAGGGGCTGCCGTACGACAGACCGCCTGATTACTACCCCGATAGCGCCGACGAAGCGGACGAGGAGACGGATCCCGGCTCAACGGACGAGGGGGTGCTGTATGGCAGTAGCACCATTTCTCTCCCACAGCCCCCTGCTGCATCGTTGCCTGCCACACCTTCTCCTCACCGCCATGTTAAGCGGTATTCATCGTCCATAAGCCCTCCAAACCGGTATCTGAACAACAACAACTACCACCACTACCCACACCAGTCGCATCGGTCTCGCCTCCCTCATCGACGGTTTAAGTCGAATACAATGCTTCCTTCGCCGACGGACGACCCGTACCTTGATTCGCTGTTGGAAAGGAGTGTCCATGCATTGGAGATGTCAAACACACTGTTGCAGACATCGATATCGACTCAGTCAAGTTTGTCGGCGTTGTTGCAGACTCCAGTGGTCGAAGCAAACGATAGAAAGTCGTTCAAAGACGGGGATGGGGTGGATCAGCTGGAAGAGAGGACAAAGGGATTGACAAAGAGAATAAATGTGCACGAGGAGAAGAGGGAGCAGTGGGTGGGTGACTTGGAGAAGATCAAGAAGGACATGGAGAGATTGTTTGGAGACGGAGATGGAAGGGAAAACAGGAATGAGGGCGAAGGCGTATGGAAGGATGACGAAAGAAGCCCATCGGAACGAGGACAGCATACACGGCCTGCGGAAGGAACGGATGACAAGGGTGAACTTACAGCCGGGCAGAATGGTGTAAGCAGTAGCTTGCCCACTCCTTCGTCGATGCCTACCCTGCAGGTATGCAAGCGACGGCCGTCTCAACTCGACTTACAGCCCGATACCAACGGCAACGATGACAGACCACGGCTCATATATTCGCCTCAATACCGCTCCCGGCTTATTGCGCCAGCGCCTCGTGCTATCACACAATATGCCATGGCTTCGTCGGCCGAACCGGAGTCTATTACATTGCCGCCAACCCTAGGTACGCGAACGCCAACGTTTTCACAGCAATCTTCTGCCTCAGCGTCTGCCGTCAACCTGCATGCGTTGCCTCTAACGCCACAGATCACAGATAAATTGCCGGAGCCAACGACACCTGCGTATAATATGCTTGCGTCATTTGTACAACAACAGACACCAACGATGAGCTCGTCCACGCCTTCGTCTGTGAGCAGTCCGTCGGTGCTGGCGTCGCTCATTCCGAAGATGCGACAGCGAGCGTCGAGTAGTGCTGCTGCTGTTGTTTCTGGCGCAGATGGCAAGAGCAAGCGCAGATCGTCGATCGACGATCCTCGGCCAGAAACAACATCTTCCGGCGAAGCATCCCGCGGCCGAACGCCAAGGCGCGGCATCCTTCCCCGGCCCATGACCCCGCCAACTGAAGAATCCACCGGCTCCTCCTCCGAAAGTCTCGTAGCAAAACAGACCGTCATGAGTCTGCGCAAAATTCTGGAAGAGCAGGCTGCCAGGTCTGACTTGGCTCTTAATGCGAGCGAGTCTACTCATCGACCGCTGAGGGCACCTGCGTTTCTGCCGGTAACGCCTCCCCCTGCAGCGCTGGCGAGCACTTCGAATGCGACGGCATCGATATCGCGCATGTTTACGAAGGCGATACATACGTCGTCCACACGTCCTCCGTCGCCCCCGAGACATTCTGCTTTGAAGCATGCTAGTGGGAGCCGGAGTTCGATATCGGTAGCACGCCAGGCCTCTGGTGAGGGTGGAGCATCCACATCCACCTCGGCGGTGCAGGGATCCAGCACAATTCAGGTCGACGCGAACGAGACAACGAGTGCGGTGCTGAATGTCAACGTGGCGAAAGCGCAGCTGAGTATGTTGCCAGAGCTTGTAAGTGCGGGTGTAGCCAAAGCGTTTGGCGTCAAACCGAATGGGACGAGTAGCACGCCTAGTTCAGGACAGTCCACGCCGAAGAGAATAAGCTTCGCGGAATTGCCCGAGGGATCGCGGCCAGAAGGTGGGTCATCGAAGTTTAAAGAGAAGCAGGCGCAGAGGAGGCGGATAAAACGGGGACGAAGGCATTTGACGTTGCTTTCGGGTGACACGGAGGGGAATCGGGAGAACGGGAGGGGAGGGGAATCGGCGGAGAGATGGGAGGCTGGAAGTCCGCAGATTGGAGGTGGGTGGTGGCCTGGGTGGTTGGGTGGGGGTGCTGGTGGAGTTGGAGATGCGCTGGCTGGGATGGGAGGAGGAAGCGGTGGGATGTATATGTCCCGGTATGAGGAGCGGATGGAAGATAGACTGAACCGACCATGGGGTAGGATGTCCTCAGCGCCTGGATTTGGAGGTGGGTTTGATGAGTGGGCAGTTTGAGGTAAGGCGAGGTTGGTGCATCGTTTCTTTTTCTTTTTCTTTTTTATTGGTTCTGGCCACGGTCCACGGTGGATTCACGATTATTTATTGGCGTCCATAGATTGCTACTCCGTGGGCGCTGTCCTGTAGACGAACACATATGATTATCTTACGATTTCCAGGATATCTTTACGTTGCACTCTTCCTTTTTTTTCTCAGCACACTTCTGTAGCACTATCACGGCATGATCATAAATGAAAGTCTTTAGAACTTGTCTCAGTCAGGTCCGAATAGTCGGGATCGGAACACCTCGCGAATCATCTGTTCCCCCATATGGCACGATAGAAAACATTAGTAATATAGAGGGTTTAACGCTACGGCTGTGTGCTTGCCGTGGTGCCTGCTGCGCATACGGAACTCGCATGCACGAAGATATCAAATTCGCCTCCATCAATACTAAGAGCCTGCCCATTTGTATTCTAATTATGAACAAGGTGATCATTTTAATTACGCTTTACGTAGTGGCGTGGGTTATGACGTGACGAACATGGAAATCGCGAAGAGCACTAGAGATATATAAGGAAGACCCAGGGTATGTAGTATACCAGGATATTAGGATGCTAATAATAGCGCTCGTTATTTTTTCATGGGTGGTTGTTCCTCCTCGTCCTCATTGTCGTGCTCGACGGAAGGTGCTTTACGTTTCCGCTTTCTAATAATAGGCTTTTTCTTTTCCTTGCTTGTACTTTTAACCTCTCCCTCTGCCTCCGATTCTTCAACTTGCGCCTCTGACTCTTTGCTCTTCGTGGACCTTTTTCGTGGGCGCTTTGCCGTACGGGTTTTCTTTAACGATGATTCATCCCACCCTCCCTTTCCTGCAAGCAGTTCGACAGCAGTCCACGCGTTCTCGCTCACGTGTTGTACGCTGAGCCGTCCTCTCGTGACAAGGTCCATTTCTGAAATGGCGCGGTCAAATCGGACAATATGTGTTGACGAGAGCCGCACCTCTGATGGCTTTGCAGCCCTCCGTTCCTATATAACCAATGTCTTCTGGAACTCGGTCTAAAGGAGACTCTACGATGTGTTTGAGTAGTGACAAAGGCACAAAGTGTTTCGCGCGGGACTTGAAAGTCAGATCGACCATGAACCACCGCGGGTTTTCTTTGTCCGTTTTCTGTTGTGCAGGTATAAGCTACGGGTAGCGAAAGTTTATACGTGTGACATACGGGGTCATAATACGGATGTTCCCTGTAAAAAAGGGTGGTCAGTAATTGCCACGTCGGATTAAGGTCCGAGTTGCTCACGGATCCCAGGCGCTATCTATTAAACACTTAGTATGCACTGGATGATACATGCAACAACTTACGGTCAGGATACGCTTCCTTGGACACCTCAAAGATGGAGATGAGCCAGTTTACACTATTTGTGACTCGAATCAAACCTCCGCAAATGCAGCAACACCTTGGGAGTTTCAGTAAGAAAATGATCAGTACTACAGCTATTAGCACAAACCTGGATTCTTGCAGTTCGATTGATAGAACAGTGCCTGAGAAGTACCCAGTTATGAGAAAGGAGGAAGTGTTGAACAGCTATATCGGCAGACTTTATCGCCGACTCTCATCTCCTTCATAAGATTCCGGGCCTCATAGTTACGAACACCTTCCCATGGGGATGTTCCAACGGCTTCAAAATCATCGACGCTGAACTGGATGGGCGATCCGGGGAGTTATTTATGGACCATCGGAATGTGTTGTTAAGCATCAGCTCACTTTCACGTCCTTTCCTTTGACTATGCGTGACTCGGGCTCCGCTTTGAGCAACCAGTACTGATTTTCGGGCATCAGGGACAGGAATCTGGCACTGCTCAGTTCTGTGGTGGTGAGTGGGCTTTCGAAAACAACAAAATATTTCCCACGCCACGACAGTGCACAACATCTATTAGTAGTACAAAGTTGCCGAGCGCTGGCTGCTTAACGATGGAATGCTGTTAAGTTTGACGTTTATCAGCCATATTTTCTCTCGTGATCGAATACGGATCCAAAAGCTGTAGAGATGTCAAATCATAGGGGGCGGTGCCTGCTTACATAATACCATATGCATATGGCCTCCAAACGGTTCCCATATAAACAACCCACGTCAACCATCTGGCCCCTCTCTATCGCGACATGTCTCAATCCAAGGGTGCTTTGTACGACGTCAATGACGACGCTGGAAACGTTGTCGACCACGATGCTGCTCATGGTAAGTGAACGCTAGTTATCTGAGCGTGTGATTCGGTGTAGTAACTAGTTTCCAAGTGACGGATGAGCCCCCTCATTCATCTCATGTCCCTCGAAGGGTGAATGAGAATGGCCTGATCGCAGTCCAGCCATTGAAGCGGAGTGAGATGCAGGTACGCCCGGCTGGTCTCACTAGGGGACCGTTGTCCTCACTGCTATGATAGCCATCATATGCACAAGATTTAGGAACTGGAGAGGTATATTGATCAATGCTTTTCGATTAAAATCTCACACATACTTTAAGGTTACCCATGGATTCTATGGAAATATGATGCACAGCCTCGGCACTGTTATTGGTTTGTGTGGCGCTGTTCCATGCTGTATCCTATGCCCTAACCCTTACAAGAACGTTGAACAAGGCATATCGCTTCTTCTCATGACAAAGTTCTTATGACTCATTGCCCCCTTTTCAGGAGCTGTTGGTCTTGTTTCTCGGTTTGGGAAATTCTACAAATCCGTCGACCCTGGATTGGTTCATATTAACGTGTGCACTGAATCCCTAAGAAAGGTTGATGTAAAGATTCAAATCATTTCTATCGGAAGACAAATGGTTATGTAGGCGCCACTAAATTACCCTTCATCCCCGGAAAACTGAATTATCATTAGCACTCGGGACAATGTCAACGTTGAAATGTTTGTAGCCTAAGGCGAATGATTTCTTATCATCTGACACGTGTCTTCCAGTGATTCGGTTATCTATTTCCAAATTGTGAGCCCTTATCGGGCTGCATTTGGAATTACTGATCTGCGTCAAGCGCTTGTTGAACGAGCACAGACAACACTTCGACATGTCGTCGGCGCACGCGCTGTACAAAGCGTGGTCACCGAACGGGATGCCATAGCCTTCGAGATCGCGGAAATTGTTGGAGACGTTGCCGACAAGTGGGGTGTAGCCATCGAGGGGATCCTCATCAAGGACATCATATTCAGCGCCGAAGTCGCAGCATCACTGTCATCTGCTGCGCAACAGAAGCGACTCGGAGAATCCAAAGTCATCGCTGCCCGTGCCGAAGTTGATTCTGCTCGTCTTATGCGCCAGGCAGCTGACATTTTGGCGTCGCCTGCTGCCATGCAGATCCGGCAACTTGAAGCCTGTGAGTAAATATTACCCCGAATGTATTCCAGTTATTGATAACCTATTTAGTACAAACTATGGCCAAATCGGCAAGCAGCAAGGTTATTTTTGTCCCAATGCAACTTCAAAGTGATGTCATCGGTCAAGTCGCGAGGGACCCTTCTAGCGTCGTTGTACCCGGTGAGACTGGCAGTGACCTTGGAAGCAGCTCTGTGGGGACGGCTGGCTTGCTGGGTGCCATTTCACGCTCCTGATAGCGAAAGGGCTCTGCGCGCGCAATTTACCCGTCTATATGTTTCGTTGAAAAACTGATTACGAAAATTATGTGGATACGTTTTCTACTCTAGTATTATTGTCTTGTTCTCTATGTAATGTTACGTCACAAATGCCGATGTTTCTAGTAGGTAGCAAGAGTCTGTAAGTTAACAAAACAGTGCTTAAAGGCAATGACAACGAAGATGCGGAAATACGAGATTCGGATAACCTAGTCGCACTCGGCTTGCACGATACTTGTGAAGGTCATGATCTCCTTAGGAAGCTGTTCAGTTAAGGGAACACTCAGGGGCAAGTAACCCGCCACTCTTTTCCTTCAAGTAACCCATTAAGGCGCAGGTGTGCTTGCCCCTGATCTGCACAGACGGCGTCAGTCTGGATCCAATCGACCTTAATTCGCGCACCACATCCGCTTTTGACATTCTCTGGAGTATTTATCCCTCTTCCCCAAGAGTTCCACAGGATGCAACAATGATCTGAACGATTTTATTCACTTCTTTTCGGATTCATACATTCAAAATTTGCTACAACACAACCAAGATCGCGTTTTCCCCTTTAGTCCTATCCGTCGAGAGAATCAACTCCCCAAGCGTAGAGTCTCTTGGATAATAAACAGGACGTGTGAAGATAACCAAGGCGGGATGCTTTATCTTCCGTATTATGGATTAAGGATAAACAAAGAGCGCGAGTAATACGCTCGTCCATGGCGTCAGCTTGTTCAGTATCACTCAAACGGCCATAACCATTCTCCAACTCAGCGTGGGTTGATGCTATTTACAACGCATTCGATTTCTAGCTCGGAGCCTAGCCGACACCAAGAGAATTTGTTGAACGAGGATGTTGATTCAGCAGGACACCAGATGGCTTGTCATGATGGCGGCGAGGACTCCAGGATTGTATCGGACGACATGGAGATCTGATTTATTACCATGATACCCTTAGCCTGACCAGGATGTGCTTCTCTATGTGTCTCCGTCAGTCCCTGTCAAGAACAGTAGAAAATGACAGAGATATATGGGTTATGAATGTTTCGGCACCATGCGACACCATTAAGTGCGAGCCACAAATAACCAAGACTCCCGTCTCAGGTCCTTCTGACACCATGCCTGCACCGAAGTGCGCGAAATGCAGCACCAGCTGTAGCCCCAGCGCACCGAAAGCCTGCGCAAAATGCAAGACGGTATATTACTGTGTACATGTTGCCTGCTTATACGATGAGAAGATCGATGTTTAATGGTCTATTATAGTCGAAGGATTGCCAGATACAACACTGGAACGTCCACAAACACATGTGCAAACCCTATGACCCTGAAATGACATGGGGTATCAGGATCCTGTGTAGACACCATTTTGCGCGTTTAAATACAGATGATCAGAGGAAGCGGTTTCAAAATATTCGCCTTCGAAATACGGACCCCATATTCAGCAGAGGGGAAATGTGCCCCGTCATGGAATGCTGTGGCGTCCCTTTGCTCATGTACAGCCCATTCCTGCATGGTGACTTGCCTTCTATAACCGGTAAACAGCGGAACGAGGCGGCTCTGTGTTTCCAATTCGACCCACATGACGCTTCTTTTCCTCTTCGTGTAAGTTGTGGTATCCTAGAGAGAAGCAGTAGTCGGCGAGAAAAACTAACATTTGTCCGTTCAGTGGATACGCTTACCCTCTGAATGTGTGCGTAATACTACTTTGTCTCGGGGGCGGCAGTACTAACCTGATTTCTCCTCGATTCAGTGCCAAGTGGCGCGCAGAGACCACCGCCCTTTGACTCGGGAGGCAGTCGAAGCAATGTGGATGTGGGGGATGAAGATCGTTTGTGCGAGTTTTAACCGTCCTGTCTCTGATGGGTGGACTCCGGTGGAGCAGCTGGCAACCCCAGCGCCCTTTCAACAGTTCTCGCGTGACTACTATGAATGTCAGAAAACAATAGGAAGGCCGGGGTTTGATCCTCTTTCTACCCCACTCTGAAGGGATGGATCTTCCATGGAGAAGAAATGGCTTCTTTTTTTCTTTACGGCTTACAGACGAAAACCTGTCATGGCCCATTCCTCATGTGTTTGATATTCGCCTTGGATGGCTTTTTTAAAATCAACGCGGACTGTGACATCAACGACCTGGTAGGGTTTCATGACTGATGCACTTTATTGCCAAGAAATTTGTTCCCCATGCTCTGATTAAGGCAAAAGGTGGGATAGAGGCGCAGGAGCGTACCACCGTACCTAGAAGGCCTGACTGACTTACTTCCCTAACAAGGTGTACCGCTGGCTCGCAACTTTGTCTATGAGCACTGTGTCTATCGTAGGCCTAATAGACTGCAACCATCTGAACGTTTTAAGCAACAGTGTGCAGGCGTGGACACAACACATATGATCGTAAGCACTCACCTCATATGCGCATTGCCCTGTTGAGAATGCTGAGTAGGCCAAAGAAGTACTGGCACATAAAAATAGCGTGAAGTAAAATCTCCCTGAGGGATCCGACGCGATACGCCCAAGTCTACCATGCATGAGAGGCTCTCGTCGAGCTCCACGATACCAGTTAGAGCGATATTTAGGTTGTATGGCTCTATTAAGCCTCGCATCTACCTTCTGCACTACATTCTTGGGCGCCACCCATCCACACTCGTCGTGTCGCGCATGCACATACAGAACATAAGAAATCCGTTAACTGGCGAACGCCTTTTTGCCAAACAAATACAGTACAGCACGTTTATCGCATTGTGCTTTCTTTTTTACCAGACCAGAATTGTCATCTTCGATGACTCGGCAGCGCATCTCGATGTTAGCCAATGACCCATGGCAATACATGTACTACTTCCGGTCGCCTCTGGATCAAGTTGGTGTTTGACGTTCTGTAGTCAGTAACAATTACTCTGCGCAGTCCACTTCGCTTCTGCACTTGTCTGCTAACAGCCTCATAACTTCTCAAACGGATGCGGAGGGATCACAGGGTAACCTCTAAATCGCACCTTGAAATATCCAACCGCAGTTGAATATTCGCCTCATGCGACCAAATGTATATGTATACATCTCATTATATATTACAGTTACAAGGAATCCTGAAAAAGTTGTGACGTATTGCGACTATTACTTGGTATCTAACCTATGATCCTCTCTATAAGCAAGGGTATCCAATTAATCATTTTTGTTGCATGCCCCCGATCTCGGGGTAAGAATTGGAAGCTATTTGCAAGGCCTTGCATGCCGAGTTCTTCCAAAGCACTAGCTTGGCGCTTCCTCCAATTCTCTTCAGAAGATATGCCGAGTGTTGAGCTAGAATCTCTGAGGTTGCATCGCGATCTCTCTTGAAGGGTAGTGTTGAATATATATGAAACGCTCTTTATGATCGACAGGTTAGACGAGTTGGCGAACGTATCCCTGATTTTGTCCTGCAGGTTGTCGTAACTCGAGGATGGTTAGCCGAAATCTCTTAGAGTGGCACTGGAATTACTTACACCAAAGCTACGATATCGGGGTATGTTATCCCAATGTCACACAATAGCCCATACAAGGACTCCGTCTCAGCATCATCTCCTTGAGCTGTCATGAGCATAGCCCCCACAAAGGAAGTAGTTAGGAGAGCTTTCGTCGCATCGTTAACTCCCAGGAGTGCTATATTGACACGAGGAACTCGATTGTCCTCTTCATCGTCAGGCATCTCTTGTTGTGGAAGCCAGATATCCTCGACTTCGCACTCTTCTAAAAGACGGCGATAAGCTGCACTGCTCGTGGAAAGAGGTAATAGTGCAAGGAAGTATCCAAGAGCATCGGAAAAGGCGCCTTCTCGGTCAGTAGCCCGAGAGCGAATTGTTACACAAAGCAGACTTCTCAGGGCTGCCTCTGCCGAATCTCGTAGTCCGGAGTGACGAAGCCCCTTGAATATGATCGCTGCTAAGGAAAAGGAGAAGCTCGTCTCAAACGATAGTTTGAGCATGTCGTCTAGCTGAGAAGTCACGTCCATTAGGGGTTTTCGTCCTTCGAGCAAGACGTCGTGCACGGAGGCAGTCTCGAACAATCCCTCTGACTCCATTTTTTCCAAGGATATACGGAGAAGACAGGTGGCCTCGTCGTAGAATGCCATATGGCTGGACTGCAAAAGCGCGACTGCTAGCCAAAGAAGCTGCACGAGATAGCGTGATTCTTGTGGAAGAGCTGGCACCATTTTGCAAAGGCATCGAAGCATGCTCACAATCGGCAATGTCTGTGACTCATTAGCCTTGAAGAGGGCATTCCGCAGCGCAACAAGCAATTGATATAACATGTCATCATCGACATCGTTGATGGCAAGTATACCCATTGCAATGAACGAGCGTATCTGTATCGCTGGAGAAAGTTGGAAGGCAGTCGACGTTATCAAGCTCATCCAACGAGCGCGCCAGACATTTAATAAACCTGTATAGTTGGCCGTTAGTATGGAGATACGTGGTACAGCCATTCGTCTTACCTATTGATCCCGATGTCAATTTCATTACTCGAGCTAACAACAGAGTGAGGTTCTCCAACGTATCAAGAAACTCTTTGTCGCCGCTAGGATCAATTATACCATATTCGCTGGATGGTGTGTCACGGAGCAAACCAAACAACTTTAGCTTTGCAGGCGTAGCAAGATCCCTCATTAGCTGATACAACTCCTCGGCAGGAATATCGTCCGAGCGTGACATGTATACAGATCGCAACAAGTTCATGATGATACCATATATGGACTTTCGGACGCTCGGCTGGCCAATACCAGCGACAAGCGTTGTCAGATGAATAATTTCTGGGATATGGAACTGGTTGTGGCTTAGATGTTTGGACTGAGGGCTAACAGCGAGAGTCAGTCGAAGGAGGGTCGATATTTCGGACCAATGCGTATGTTCAACCAGCGTAATGGACGGTTTGGGGGAGACCTTTCCCAGAGTCTTGCAAACGGTCAGGGAGAGAAAGCATTAGTCGATCGGACATACCTTGCGCAATCTGGAATATATCTTTGCCCTAACTCCTATCGAGGATAGGCATGCTAAGATGTTCGCAACTGTTTCGCAACGAGTTGAACCAATACCGCCATCGACTGCCATCCGAACTAGCTCGTCGAGGACCACATCGACGATGAAATTGTCAAG
This sequence comes from Amanita pseudoporphyria, assembly GCA_003316615.1. Classification (NCBI taxonomy): domain Eukaryota; kingdom Fungi; phylum Basidiomycota; class Agaricomycetes; order Agaricales; family Amanitaceae; genus Amanita; species Amanita pseudoporphyria. Next base: position 4,379 of record QFEO01011627.1, on the reverse strand, counting down.
TTTGGCAATTTCATTCCAAATACATTTGTGAATGAAGGGTCCAATCTACGTACGAACTCAACAGATTGTAGGTTGAAAACTCTTCAGGGCTTACCTCTGGATAAGAGATTGATAATTGGGCCAGCGTCCTGATACAATCTCTCAGTCTGGCACCAGAACGTTCATAGAGAGAGCTGGTAGCGTTAGCAAAAAGTGATAATTTCTTAATCCAAGGGCGTATGTATGTAAGACAATGCGTTCGTTCTGATGTGCCAATATGACCACTTGTGTTCATAGATTTGGAGACTTCAGAGAGGAAGTCGAGTGTCAATGCTGGAATTGCCTCTGCTAGACGTTCGCTCAGTTGCTCAGTAAATGCCGAGTAGTTCCCAGGGACAAATCCAGCTGCATCCCCGAGCGTCAAAGATATGTTTAATATCTAGCAACGGATAACCTTACTGTCGCAGGAAACAATCGGATTTTTCTCCAGATTCAAGTAAGAGCAGACAGCCCCTAGCAAATCATAGGCCGCCCCACGCAGCTGGTCATCGCTGTAGTCGAAACTCAGGAATGCAATGTGCAGGAGTACTGCAGGGACATTCAAATTTCTTGAATACCGCTCCGGTGTGCGGACAAAAGGTTCCTTTAGACGACCTTTCGTCGATCTTATTGTCTGGTTTACATTAGTGGGAGCTTAAATATAACTTGAAACAACCATTCACCTTGACGATTGCATCTCGGGAAGATGAGGCAAAATACATAGTCATTGCTTGACGACTTCGCCTTATGATAAACTCATTGAGATCATGGCCAGTCGAAACATTATAGATATCGCTAACGTCCATTAAAGGTATGACCTCAGTCGAATTGCACAATAATCCAGGTGATATTGATGTCTTCCCAACCTATATTCTTTATAAGAGAATTTATCGTGGACAGGGAAAGCCACATACCGAAGTTACCCTCAAATGACTTGCGCCAACTTCCAGAGTAACAGGCATACGCATATATCCAACCTTCATCATAACGTCATTGAAGATTTGACGGTTCTCAGTCTCATGGGACTCTGCAAATAGATAAGTATTTGATATTGCCACAAAGTAATCGGCCTACCAGCATAAGCAAGGGGAACAAGCGCTTGGTCAGGCACTTGCTGTCGAAGAAGCTTAACAGTAGGATATGTACGGACTTCTCCACAGAAGGATACTCCTAGGAGACAATTAAAATTTAGCTCGTGAACAACTACGAAATGATCATACTGACCTGCTGCTACATTATATAAGCGTCTCAGATATTTTTGAGCTTGAGAATTGGGATTCAGGATATGCGTTTTAACCAGACGGATACGAATGTCCATTGGAATCAATTCTGCACAATAATTAACCCATTGGAGGGGGATTTCCGATGCAGTCGCGAAAGCGGTGCAATCCAAGATCAATCCAAGTTGACGATCTCCGTAAGTAGAAAGCGTCTAATCAGACGTAAGTCAAAGGGTGTCGTTCTATGTATGGACAATTCGCACCTTGAATATATGATACATCAGAAGTTCAATATCGAGCGACTCTACATCAATCTTGGAAAGCCGAAGGATAAAAAAGGCTGGTTCCGGCTGTAACGAACCTAAGCAATCAGGTGTTTCCATAAGAATTATGGGTGACATACTGGAGAAACACCAGTCTCGATGAAGAGATCCTTGACTGATTGGGTATCCCTTCGGGAATACCGTGCCATTAATTGCTTATATCCTTCGTGCGAGTCTGTCGTGACAGTAGACGGGGATGGTGCCTCGAAAGGGGATTTGAGGTCGACTAGTAGAGTGCATAGCTCGTCCCACGCCCGTTTCCCGTTGGATAGATCTACAACACCATCTTGGGAGGGCTTTGAGCGGCTGAGCAACTCTCTACCAATCTTATCCGCATGCTTAACAAAGAACCTGTGTAAGACTATGTCATCTGTATCGTCAACAGTATTTCCCAGCCATTGATCATTTTCATCGTAAGGTTCGGTACTTGTCTTAACCGAATATCAGGTATGAGTGAACTTTTTGAAACATAACACTCACAAGGATTATTTCACTTAAAAATCTTGTAACGTTTGCTATGTTTCCCTCGAGGAATTTGTTCAATGCTACCATATAAGCTTCCTTCCCGAAGAAGATATTATTTGCAAGATTCTGCAAAATTTTTGCAATAACCATCAAACCGCGGCGAACCACTGCGGCATTTTCATCCTTTGGGAGTTCCACTTCCACGATGTCCGGCGTGACAACAGCGGGTGAGATGAATCTGCAACCTAGGTCAGATAGAAGTCCAATAAAATTCGAAAAGAAGTTACCTTAAGAAAATGAATGATCCTAAGGCGGGGAATTTTGAATCGGGCCAACGTTTCGTTCTGGATAGTAACCCGTCACCTCCCGAAATCATCAATTTATTAGACTGACTTACACTTTGGCTGCAATATGAGCGCATATCTCCCGGAACATGCTAATGATTAGTTAGAAGCGTGTATACTCCCGGCTGGCTACGCACGCTGGAATCGTCGGAACCGAGGCTCCGATGATAGATAGGAAAGAAGATGCAATGAGTTCAACGTTCTTCTTGTTTTGCTCCAAGTCTTGGTCACCAGCTTTACTTGGGTCGAGCTCATAACTGCAACCAGGTGGCATAGACAGCATGGACTTGACCAGTGGCTGTATCAAACTCCGCAAATAGCCATAACCATGGATCTTGGCAAATGCAGAGAGAAATCGAGTACATGTAGAGTTGCTTCGAAAGAGATTTGCGTCGTTCTCTTCAAGGACATTCGCTTTAGCCACAATGATTTAAAAGACTCAGGCAGAGGGCGTACCGGTACGTTCTATCTCTTGGTCTATCATCAAGGTCATCAATTTCATGAGCGATGTTCGATTGTCGAAGATATTCAACAGCACGGATACCATGATTTCGACCTCCGCCGGGGGACATATTTCGCAAATTATCAATGCTAGTACCATCTACCCGTCGTGTCATCGAAGAAAAAAATCCCAAACTGACTGGTACTCACGTTGGAACCTCGAACCAGCTAATAAAAAAAGGGTAGAAATCATTGGCGTTGTTAATATCAAAAATCAGAAATTACACACCTCGCATAGGCTAGACCGTTTCACCTGCGACTCCGGCCTACTCGTAGGATCAAACTTGATACCTTGTCTGATGACCCTAGTAAACACATGCGCGAAAATAGCCCTCTTTTTCTTGTCCTTGTCGTATGCTAGCGAGAGACATTGCCTCAAACCACTATCAGGGTTAGCGCTGACAAGATGGGTCAACCCGGTGATAACCAGTTCTCGAATATGCGCCTCTTTCTGAAAAACCCGCGGATTATATGAATCCTAGAAAGGCATGAGCATCACAAGTAACGGCAGCTCATTTTAGCTTACAACGAAACTGGACATGGTATCTGACTCGTCGTCGTTCACCTAAGATGCAATTAGTTTAAGTAGTTTGTGTATTCTGAGACTTACCATGTCGTCGTTGTAGCATGTATCAAGTCCGTGAAGCAGGGCGCCGGAATATCTGTTAAACAGTCTAGATACGACATGTGCAGAATCGTCACCAGCAGATTCGCCTTCAGCAGGCTGCAGCTGCAGCTGCTCCAGAAGCTTCGCCGCAGTTCGTAAACAAGCCATGTTAAGATCGCTCTGAAGAGCAGTCGGGTCTTCATCCTAATAGTGAGACATAAACCATTTTGTATCATGTTGATTTGAACTGCCACGTACATTTGTCGGTTGAACCCATTCCAAAATGATATCAAGAATTAGATGCCTGCTGTTCGTATCCTTGCGTAGTTCCAATGACTCTTGACTTTCACATGCAATCTCGCACATTGCGCAGAATCTGGCCTTTGTACGAGAGGAATCGAATCCCAGAAAGCGGGAGATTAACGAAGCGAGCAGATACAATGCTGGTCCAACGTCTACGGTTGGACCTTGTACCTTGGCATGACTATTTTCAAGTAATAGCCTGAGAACTGCGATAAACTGCAAGATAATTGGTGGCAGTTTATCGCAAGATGAAAGATGATATACCTGGTCTAGCTTTGGTAGAAAGTTTTGAATAGGCTCTTCGTAAGCGTTCCGTTCAATGTTCCGAAGAGTCCTAGGATCATTGTAAGATGCTAGAACGCAACCGAAAAAAGTAACTTACTCTTCTAGATATTTCAAGACTTTGCCGTACAATTTTGGGCCCAGCTCAGCGCCCAACGCATCCCTCGCCGTCTCGCGAATCTGAGCATCAGGAGCGGCAAGAAGGTCTGTCAAGTCTGACAAAAATCGATCAGTAAGCAGGGCCTGATCCTCCATGACGCGCCAGCTATCAGGAATGTGTGAACGTGGAATAGAAGAAATTAGCGTTTCAGGGCTG
>QFEO01011626.1:0-13561 GCA_003316615.1 Amanita pseudoporphyria | reverse complement strand
ACAAATATTAATGTAGCGAACATGACGGAGTAACTGCAGTTGAGCACATAGACAACTTGAAGTAGCAATTGTATAGCCTAAAAATTGTTCAGCTCATTAACAACAGAGAGATGATGGAAATACTACTATTAGTTTGTGGCCATGACAAAGTCGGCACTGGGATCTTCTACTGAACCATCGTTGTCAGTGACAAGAGTCGCTGTGCTTGAGGTGGACACCCTTTGAGTCCTTGCAGGAAGAAATTCGTGTGCAGTGTTAATGAGTTCCTTCCAGTTGCCTTTGCTCATGTTCTTGAGGGTTTGGACAAAGATTGTGGCATGCTGGATGCATGTCAATGTTGCCTTACCCTTCTTATCATCTTTTTTCTTCTCATTGCGCCCACCATACATGTCCCCATAGTTTAGCTTCGAGAAAGCCAGCAGGTCATCATTCTTGATAATCTTTTGAGATGTCTTCTTACAATGTTCAAGGGCATGCCCAACCTGCAGATAGGGCCAGAATAAGAACCATCTAGCATTCAAATCACTTACCGCTTGCATCGACATTATCAAAGCCCCAATGGGCTTCTCTGCCATAGCATCATACGGGTCTTCGAGTTTAGCAAGGTGCGCAGTTGCAAATGTGGCCAAAACAAGTGGATTTAGTCCGAAACCCTGAGATCACAATTGCGGCTGAGTCAAGAATTCCATTAGAGAAAAGACATACTTTTCTTCCTGCCGAATCCTCGTTCCACTCTTTCCATTGATATGCAAACGTCTCATATGTGTAGTCTGAAGTTTTTTTGATGATGGCGCTGGATAGCTGCATTGCGATTTCATTCAATATTTGCTTTTTCATAGGAGGCCTAAGCTTATTGCCACTTTTCGGGTCACCTTCTGAGTCAGTCTCTTCATTACCAAGTGAATCAATGAGGGCATTGACAGTCTCAACCCCTGCTTGAGCGAATCCATTATGCCAGCCTTGAATCTGGGAATTCATCTCAGTGGATGTCAGCAGGTGAAAACAAGTGTAATGTAGACGTACTAGATGAAACCATACATTGTCTGCCGCCGCTATATAGTCTTTCCCATCTTTCTTCTCCTTAAATATGTCGTCAATGAGAGTTTGTATGATTTCAACAGTAAGTGAAGCCCAGGGCTCAAGCAATCCCATTATCTTCATTGTGCGAGGTACCATCATCTTGGCAAAAGGAGTCTCATTGTTCTTGCTGTCTGGTAAATGTTTGTGCACCCAGGTCTTATCACCGCCCTGTGCTTCTTTCATATTCTTGGGTTCAACCTGTGGATTTGACTCGACCTTAACCATTTTCTAAAAGTCATGAGCTATGGAGAGGAAAAGAAAGCAAACAACTCAACATATGCATTCAAAGTGCCCTTAGCCACAGGCTTCTTGCTCGAGCCAACAGCTCTAGCTTCAATGTCGTCAGTTTCATTATCACCAACAATCCCGCTGTACTGGAACATTGACTCATCTTCTTCGGCCGTGGGCACAGGAACTTTTTTCAGTCTCTTTGCTCTCCTCTCCACAATGGCCTTCCACTCCTCATTGACGCCATCCTCTTCTTCGGCTGCCTGATTCTTTGATTTAGACCTTGAAACCAGGAATTTGTGAGAATAGTAAGTAAGACACGTGCACAGCGCTTCCCACACTCACAGCTTTCTAGTCAGAGGAATCTCATCACTCTCAACAGCCTTGTGCTTGGTTCCCGAGGCAGGCTGCATCTTCCTCAGCATGTCAACATTCTTGTGATTCATCTTGGTCATCTTTCTCTTCTTTCTGGCACCCGATTCCTCATCACTGGTAACATCAAGGTATTCGCTACTAGCTTCACGTGCATCATGTTCGTCTATAAGATGCTAGTAAAAATCATATCTCAGGTGCGTGTAAATGAGCTACCATTGGAATCCATGACCAACACTTTGTCATAGCCAGCCTTCTTAGTATTTCCATGCTTTTTGATCAGGCCGACATCTGTCATGTCAATATCTGACTCATCATGCACAGATTTGATTGGTTTGGGTTTAGTTGCAGCTGTCTTTGGTTTATTTTCGGTTCCCTCTGGATTATTTGTGAGTGTTCAGTCGTATCTATGCACATATAGCCATTGAAAGGGACATACCAAGGCTCTTCTGATCAGATTTGTTGCCAGTGGTCTTTCCTGTATTGTCGGTGGACCCTCCCACATCATTACCGTTCCCTTTGTAAATGGTCAGTAAATGGATCACGTATAACGATCAAATACACTTACCATTGCTGTTGGTACGTAACAGCTCTCACGCTTTGTCTTCCTTGCACAGCCTATCTTCAATGGCTGCCAGGTGTGCGACAGCATTTTCATGCCCTTCTAGAAGCATAGCTTCTCTAGCTTCTTTCTCACGTCGATCCTCTTGCACTTCAGCATGGGCACAGCAAGGACTTGGGAGGTCTACATATCTGGGGTGTGCAGTTTTGTTCTTTTCTCACGTAGTCATGCACAAGAGGGGTACAAACTTAGGCGGCATTGTGGTAGTCTGGGTAAAGTTGTGGGGAGAGACAATGTGGGGAGAGACGAAGAAGCAGCACGTGGACTTATGACATCTGTCACGTGCTTGACTTATAGGCAACTTCTATCGATGCTGCGTGCTCCCAAGTTTAAGCCTCGCAATATACCATGTCTTATACCCAAATGCAACAGGTTCTTTACTACTTGGACTGGCCTAAACAACCATGTTAGAACGCATCCCAAGAAGTTGCGAACTTTGGTGGTACAGGGACCGTTACACCGTAATATCTCTCCCAATGATGCCAAATGTAGCTAACTTTGCACCAGATTCAGACGTTATCTATGATCACGCTGATGACAGTGACAACGATGATCACACTGATGACAGCGACAACAATGATATACAGGAAGGCGCTCAACAGGATGAGCATGAGCCATTATCTCTCCCAATGATGCCAAATGTAGCTAACTTTGTTGAAAATGGTGATAACACACATGTGAATATGTGTACAAAGTTAGATTTGTTCATAACTCATGAACCATTGAAGATATGGACTCGTTCCCAGCGAAGAAAATATTCCTCACACTGTATTTAGTTTGGACGCGATATAGTGGACACCAATACTCACGCCTCACGGTTATTTCACTGTATTTTAGTATATAACACACTATTCCTTACATGTAGGAAGAAGTACAGTACTCCTACACTTGGATTGGTTAATACACTTGTTGACATTGCTCAAATAGACTAAAAGTGCGAAGTCTGAGATTGTCTACTAGTGTGGATAGTGTCCAGTTGGCCAAATAGTGAGATTCTAACAAACTTTGCACCAGATTCAGATGTTATCTTTGATAATATTATATTGAAGGAAAACACCCAAAACGGTTAGCGAAAAAAATCTTGGCAGACATAGATAGGTGGTGAGTGTGTTAAACTTTGTTTCGACTGGTTTCTCACCTGAAGAACCAGAATTGCAGCCACACCGCCATTTCCCAACCTTCGCCACTTCCCAGAGGGGTGTGGATACAAGCAGTGGACAGGCGATGATTCAAAGGTGCTCATGAAGGTAATCAAACCTTTCTATTTGTCGTTCAAATCTGATGTATACCCAAAGGTTATCCTACCTGCCATTGTTGGCCATGTCCCACCGAAAATGGTTAGGGCAGTCAGCAGTTTTATGGAATTCTGTTACCTCATCCACTGATCTGTCCTGGATGACAATGACTTGATGAAACTCGATGAGCATCTTGCAAGATTCCATGAGGAGTGTAAAATATTCATAGACGAGGGCATCTGGGATGACTTCAATCTTCCTCAACAACATTATCTCACTCATTATCACGACTTGATCATTAATTTTGGGGCGCCCAATGGGCTATGCTCATCAATCACAGAATCTAGGCATAAAGACGCTGTAAAGGGGCCATACCACCGCTCTAGCCAATTCAATGCCCTCCCCCAGATGCTGATGACAAACCAGCGCTTGGACAAACTATGTGCAAGCGCTGTCAACTTTGGTGCATGCGGCATGCTGGACAATTCAATATGGTCAGGCCATATTGATCCGCCACCAAATCCCTGGCCAACTGCAAATGAAGATGATGATGGTGGAGGCGTGGATGATTGGGATGGTTTGAGTGAAGTCAAATTGGCTAAGGAACCACGTATGTATTCAAACTATGTTTTTTTCCTGTCTTCTCACTGAGTTTCACAGTCCGTCACATTCCCCGGTTACTGAAGCCGCTAAGTCATTGGCTAGGGATACCATCGCTACCAGCCCTTATTTCCCGGTTTCTCTATGAGCAATTCCATCCTCGAGTTGCAGTAGAAGGCATTCCATTGTCTGAATGCCCACATTACAACAATACTAGTTGCATCTATGTTTATCCCTCAGCCGTTGCAACATATCATGCTCCAAGTGATAAATCAGGCATAGGAGGAATGTTCCGGGAGCAGATACAGTCTGTACATTGTTGGCATGGCAGTGGTCCCCAGTGCGACTGTGTCTTCATCTCCCATGATGAAGATACACTGGGATTTCATGGACTCCTTGTTGGCCAAGTCCTCGCATTTCTTGAATTGAAGTATGAGGGAATTAAATACCTGGTTGCAATTATCAGCTGGTTTGAAACCATAGGAAGTCATCCATGTCAACAAATGAATATGTGGAAAGTACATTGTGAATTGAATACCAATGGTCAACATGCAATTAAACTGGTACATCTGGATGCAATTCTACGCGCTGCTCACCTGGTTGGCATCCCTGGTTCAGGACTCATTCTTTATGAGCTGAACCCCATAAATGCATTGAATGCTTTTAGGACATACTATGTAAACAAGTTCATAGATTATCATGCTCATGAAGTTGCTTTCTGATCATTAATGAAAATATATTATTCTACTTGCAGAAGTGAGGGGTGAAAAGTAAAAGTTGTTAACTTAAAGCAAAAGCACCAAGCCCCTAGATTAAAAGCTACAAAAAGTTACCTTCAACAAAGCAAAAGCCCCAAAAGCCACCCATTCCAAAGCAAAAGCCATCAAAGCCATTTCCAGGGTTTTCCTGATGAGGGAGGGTGGACTGGTTGAGTCAAAACATTTGAGGTAGTCATCATTGCTGTCAGTATTGTTGGTGTTTTCTGGTGTGTCTCTGTCAGGGAGAAGGAGATGTTTTGTGCATGTGTCAACAATTTCATTGGAATCAGTGAGAATTTTGATGCAGTCAGCATATATCTGGTAGATCTGTTAGAAGTCCTGGATTGATTAGATTGAAGCTAGTTGAGCTGAAGTCAAGCTGAAGCAATTCCAGTGTATAATGAGTCTTTTTGTATGAGTATCAACAAGTACAGAAGAGACTTTATATACAAGATAATGGTAAATCTAGAATGTTCCATATGTAATAATAGATATCCATGAGTAATCATAATAGAAATGATGTGTAATTGGGCTGGAGTAATGAGTCATCACCGTCATGTCAGACTTGCCACGATCACCAATTCCAACAAGATCTGGGTAGGGGATTAATTGGTGACATCAGTAGTGAGTATGAGGGGAGAACCTTTCAAGTTTTATGAGTTAAGTTGATGTTGTATGTGTGAAGGGAGACCCACATCAAGACAACGGTGCCTGGCTGCAATTTGTCATATTCAAGCCAAGGGGGTATGAGTGAATTATGAAGGTCAACAATATTGCATTGCTTCAGTTTGGCCAGATTATGTGAAAATAATGGGCCTCTGTAGTTGGAGAGTAAATGGGGATTGTAGAGGGTGCCAAGTTTGATATCTGGTGACAGGAGTGAGTGAAAAAAATAGGAGGGTTGGGGGAGAATGACCTGTGGGTCCGGGGATGGGAAGATCTTGTGTGAGGGTGGCGTTGGTGGTGGGGGCATTGACCATAATTCTGGCCAGGTGTTTGGACAGGTGGGCTTGTTTGTTCGTGGCAGTGCTGAGGGAGGAATTGTATGGGATGTCATATTTAGGGCCAAGATAGATGCAAATGAGATTTGGGGTGTGATCTGGATTTGAATGCCAGACCCACTCCAAAGCATCCACAGAATGCTGTTGCAAAGTAAGGCCATACCAAAAAAGATAGTGATGGAAGACAGACCTTGTTGTTCTCTGTTTCTAACTGTTCATCAGCCAAACAGATAGAGTTGAGCACGGTGAGTTGATAATTGAAGAGGTGTTTAAGTTTGCGGGGCCCATCTGTGGGAGATTGGAGCATAAAAACATCCTTTACATGTGTCTTGTCATCAATCAGAGTGTACTAATCAATTGGTGTTAGTGAAGAGATGGGAATGAGAAAAAGTATTGAACAGGTGGACTCCCAATGAAGTGATTGCCCAATGCTTGATGTAATGTACCAACGGAGCAGTCAGCAACTTCGCCAAAGATCCAGGTGGAGAATGGGACAACATTATTGTCAGATGTCTTCATTCTAAAGCCATTTTTTTCATCCCACTCAAAGTCATGGCCATACCCAATGCCAACAAGTGTGTGCTGTTTGAGGTTAAGGAGGCTGGTGGCTGGTGGCCAGATGCAGAAGTCAACTGTCCCAACTGCACTGAATTTCAAGACCAATGACACATCTTGTGTCACTGCAAAAGGTACACACACAGGTTCACTAACATGTTCTTAGCTACAGCCACATGCAATAACTTCAACCAGCTAGTATCATTCCTAAAATGCAACCCAACTGTGGCTTCTTTTGTGGACATGCACAGTGTAGAATGATGGACAGAGGCTACAGCTTCGGTTTTAGTTTCAGATATCTTCATCATGAAAAACCCAATCTGGGAATTAAACATTATTAATATAAACACTCTTAATAAGATGTTAGCAACACGTAAAATGGTTAGGAGCTGATAATGTATTGCTAAACTCATGTTAAATAAAAGATCAACTATTTAGGACTGTAAAATAAAGTGTAAGTACAAGTGTTGGTGAATGGGTTAACCAAAAAATTATGACATTCCTCTAAAACTGTATTACTACTCCATTCTCGAGGTATTTGACTTCCAGGAAGAGGAGTGAGATGGATACTTTGTGAAATGTGAGTTACTGGAATAATACTTGCAATGCAAGCATTCTGTTGTAATGAGTGCGACACTCTGTAGAGTCCACTTTTGGGCTCAGGTTCATTCCAAAATGGTGTGAACCATTCCACATAAGTGAGATGTTGCAGTGGATGGTTGTGCTCACCAAACAAATGTTGGATTGCAGTGGAGCTGAGACTGAAGACTACATGAATTTGAGCAACACAAAATGCTAAGTATATGTGAGTGTTGATACTAGTACATGACAGTAGATGTACCATGGATCCCTGCCATAGACCTATCATTACTTGTACAAATAAGGGCAGTATCAAACTGGCCTGGTACCATCTCCCCTCTCTTGTTCTTCTGGTGCAGCTGTATATGGATTGAGTCAGTAGTACATTCATCTGAGTGATCATCTTTGAACTGAATCTTGTGATAGACTGGGACACTAGTAAATGGTATATGGACATCTAATATATCTTGCTCAAGGAGGCTACGAGTCGTCTGTGGGTTTCACCAAAGTACAATAAACCTGGAAAATGTGGCAAGAAAAATATTTGCACTGTATTTGCTTATTAAATCTGGGATGGAAACAGCCTGTACACTGGGATAGTGCGTCATCTTGATACAACACTGGGGTTGTAGAAGAGGGCTTCATGACAGAGGGGGTTGGTAGCTGCCTTGTTCTTGCCATCTGATGTATTTGTCATATTCATGTACCTTCTCCCAATGTTCAAGCCAAGTTATCATTTGCGGATATTCATCACGCCTGTTGCTAGCATGGAATGCCTCCTTGGTGAAGTCAATATGTAGTTGTTCAGTGCTCTGAGTATTATAGTTATCAGTTGACCCAAACAATCTAATAGAGGTGATGTAATGCAGGCAGGCATGTAACTTTGGAATGTTGAAGTTGTCATGGGTCCCTAAGTCAACAAGTATGCTTTTGTTGGCATGGAATGTCCCAAGGGCTGTTCGCATCAGGATGAGGTTCTGTGTCAAAATGACTGGTAACTGGGCAATGTACATGAAATCAAGCAATGCACAAACCATCTGCAGAAGACAAGTGGAGTCAAGCCCACTCAGTAGATGCATATCAGCAATGACACCAAGTATGATGCAGCTGATCAGAGCATGCTCCTTTCCTGTGACATGGGCTAACCCTGTAATACCTCCCAAGAAGATCTGAACATGATGGTTGGGTATGAGCTGCTGGCAGCATGCATCAATCTCAGGTCCACTGTAAGCTTGGCATAACCACAAAACAACATGCTTGAAGATGCCTTGATGGAGTTGGTGAAGGATATCTGGTGTGATTGCTTGAAATATGTTGACAAAGGGTAGCTGAGCCCAAAATGGCACAGCAACAGGCTTGATATGTATTGCCTGGCAAGCTTCCATGTAGTCTCGATAGTTGCTGCCAGCCATGGATAGCACAGCACAGATGGGTTGTATGTCTTGGGGTTTGGACTGTATTTGTGGGTTGCCAATATGATTGCGTGAGATGTCGCACTTAGGGCATTCACCAGACTTGATGCACATCACTAGCACCTGCTTAGGGTAGTCCCCAGCATAAACAGCAAGGAGCAGGTGAACACAGCAAATGACTCCTTGACCATTGCTCATAGCCATTCCATGTAATCTGGCATCAACAAGGGGCACCAAAATGCAGCACAAGCAGGAATGAAATAAACTCACAATCATCTGCTGTCAAGAAGTCTGGCCAGTGACAAGCTTCAATTTTGTCATGGGCAAATAAGCAAGTAATATCTGGCCAGCACATGAAGGCTTTTGTCTAATATCTTTCAGCAAGTTTCCAATGGTCAAGTAGATTGGGTAAGCAGTCTGACTCCCAAATACCATAACTTGGGTGTGGTTGGATGAAATAATGATGGGTACAATGGATGCACCAGGCTTACGAGCTTCAAGCACCATCTAGGGTCACACTGTTTAGAAACAAGGGAATGACCACATCGTAAAAAATACCTGAACATTCCACCACCAAGACCCAGTATGCATCTCATGGAAAACTTGAATGCATTTGTTACCAAGTTGCTGGTAGTGGCGCTCTGGTTTGTGTATGAGCAATGTAGCAAACTGCGGGGCCCCATATATGGCCTGTATACACTGAAGGATGTTGTGGGAATACAAGACTGCCATCTTGTTACCAACTGAGATATTTTGGTGGCAAAAAGGGGGGCACACAGGAAGTTTCCAATCAATTATTATGTTCAATTCTCAGGCATTTCTGTAGGAAAGACCCAATCTTTCAACAACCTTCAGTCATTGAGCATTAAACATTGCTTTGTACATAGAAAATAACTCACCCCATTGATTTGAAAGAAGTTTGTTACAGCAGATGATGAGGGCCCTTGAAGTTTCACCCATTGGGCAACTTCCCAATCTAGTTTGGATGTAAATGGAGTGTATGAGCCATCACCGTTAAGTTGCTGCTGATATGACATGAAAGCAGACTGGTCTACTGTGGGTGAATTCATTGGTGAACCTGCACCAGCTCCGGGGAAGTGCTTGCACTTGTATGCCGCTGGATTTGGAGGCAGTTCAGCAGGCGCTGTGGAGGACACATGATGATTATGTAGCACAGGCTCCAACTCTATGCCTAGTGCATCACCTGCTTGGTCACTTTCCTGATCTATTCAACCTCAATCAATGAACACTCAGCAGCTTTACATGTTGCCAGACATACCATCAATATGATCCAACAGTTCATCCATGTCATCCAGCCAATCAAGATCCTTGTCAAGATATTCTCCAAAGAAGTCATGCTGGAATAAATCTGGGTCCAGAATGCCATCCTGGATGGTAAGCGGGTCGGCGCTGTCTAATTCCATGTCACCGGGATCATCACCAACTTGCATGGCCTGAACATAACAACAATATGCAGTGCAGCACACCATCTTTGTTGTGCACATTGCATGGGATGTGTAGCCCAACAAGCTGAAATCTTGGTTACATCCTGCACAATGTACCATGATAGCATTACAGACCTTTCTTGTGCCCCTTGCCCTGTCTATCTGCAGCACTCATTTACATATCATGTCTGCTCTGAGTCCTGTGCATACCATTCAGGTCACAGCAGCAACAACTCTAGTCATGGTCTCAAAATTTTTCAAAGTGATTGAATGATTGATGAGAGGCCAAAAACAAAAATGAATTGGAAGACATACCCTATAAGCACTGGATTAGACTGCTCCATTCCAGGCACTGTCCGATATTCAAATGGAGTAAAAAACCTTAAAAAAAAGTCAGCTAAAACACAATCTTAATCAAACCAAGAATCATGTGGTAGAGTAAATCGAACTACACACTCTGTTTTGGGCACTGCAGGATAGTCCTTCAGGGTAAACGACTCTGAAATTCAGTTAGATTCATCTAAGGTTAGAAAACGCGAAAGAAGATAGTTAACTCCATTAGATTTGTCAAAAACACCATTATACAGCTGCTCACCATGCAAAATATTGTAGCCAATCTGAGTATAGAGGATTCACATGTAATGACCGCCCTCTTTTCACAGCCAAGAGTCTGAATGGTGATTGATGAACACAGTGATTGACAAGCCAGGTGATTGACAAGCATAGTTGCTGATTGTAGCAATGCAGGGCTAGCTATACATGATAGTGAGGGGATATAAAAGCCAGTACCATGCCTGCTGTCCAGCCATCAATTGGCTCTAAAAAAGAGAATAGGGCACCTGCTGTCCAGCTGTCAATCAGCCAATCAAGAGGCTCAGGCCATCACTGCGCCATGGAAGAGGCCCTGAACAATCCAGGTCAGTATATTTTACAGTCATTTGTGGAAATAGACCACTTACCTTAGTATAGTCTGGAAAGATCTAGCCCCAGGCAGTCGTTTGCTCAAGAGAACTGCGCCATCAGCCAAAGTAGCAGGCAAGATGAAGAAGACCAAATTAGGTAAGGATGCTGTATTCACGTGCATTTGTTGATGCTCACCAGTTGCACGCACGGTTCAGTGTGGCATGGTCCAGCACCACATGTTGAAGGTGCATTCCCACACTTCCTTCTCTTCTGTCTCTGTCTCATCTCCTCATGCTCACTCGCCGCCTTTCACAACCCAGCCCAGGATGATTTCTCATCTGATTCAGATGGATTTGTATCCATTCCACTCCCTGGAGCGCCCAAAAAGCTGAAGATTAAGCCAGCGCTGGTGGTTAGCAGGGCGTCATTGTCAAGTCATAAAAAAGGTAAGTTTTACCTTTGTTCAAAGCTGTTTTCTGATCTACACCTGTTATAGTTGCCAACGATGACTTCAGTGATGAATTGTCAGTAACTGAATCTGATGAGTCCTCTGTGACAGAACCAGATTCGTCATGGGAAGATGCCGCTGAAGCTGATACCAAGACTGAAGAAGCTCAAGATGACAAGGTTGGTGAGCTAATTGGCCATCAATCAGCCATTGAAAGGTGTCTTGCCAATGAGGTATGTAACACTTAATGATAGAATTATTTTCACTGATTCAGGAATTGAGCAACCAGTTTGGTCTGATGATGATAATCAATAAGGAGGTAGGGGTACAGCAAAAGGCTTTGTCCTCCATGGGAAAGTTATTGAAATATCAGATGGTGAGACTAAAAGCAATGAGTCACTGCTCATCTCATCTGGACCTTTGGCAAATAAAAAAGGTGTGTACCAGTTTGACAAGCCAGACAACTGCTAATTCTTGATAAGAAACCCTTTCTATTGCAATGGGTGAAATGGTCACTGTTAAAAAGGGTAAGCCTTCTCTTAAACAAGTTATATGCACAACAACTGCTAATTCTCAACAAGAAACCCTTTCTATTGCAACAGGTGAAATGGTCATCATTAAAAAGGGTAAGCCTTCTCTTAAACAAGTTATATGCTACTAATACATTGTAAGAACCCCTACAATTGTCCAATCTTCTGAATGTTGTGGGCCAAACCAATGGTGCCAGCACTTCAGACTCCTTCCCATGATGGCCATCTTACACCAATGTAGTCAAAAGTGGCAGGTTCAAGGAATTATTGCTAAGTGCTCAGTCATATGAGCTTCGCCTTGTTGTTTGCAAGGCCATCCATATGATTGAGGCTTGCATTCGTTTCCACAACTCATTCCCTGACATTGGTGAACATAGCAAATGGAACTGTTCTTGTCTTGAAAGGGTAGTGCTGAACATTCAGCAATGGTCTCAAGGTGATGTCAAGACCAGGTATTCAAGGTTTTACAATTGCTTTGCCTCTGACAATGAGTATGTCAATGAGATATCAACACTTGTAGGTTATGCTAAGTCTACTTATATCTCATTGAGGTTGACTGTGCATAGTTGGATCCATGCATTAGCATCCTGCAAGGCAACGTCAAAATAGTTGCAGCCTCAAATGCTCATACCTTATATGACCTCCATGCTGGTAGCACAGAAAAGGTTAAAGACCTCTTGTATTGAAAACAGTACATTTATCCCCCTGGGCCGAATGTAAGTATAAATTGCTGTCAGTCTCTATCTGTTGCTTACCCAAGAAAGGGCCAAGGATACTTAAGTGATAAGCCCTTTGAGAACAAGGCTATCATTGGAACCCTTTGTGAAGATCTCTTTGGAGGAAGTAATGACATTATCAAGCAGTTCCTGAGCCATTTCAAATGAAATCCAAGTGATAGCTATGCCTTGACACCATCCATGATTGCTCTCACAGCTATGGCAGTGAGCACAGTAACCCTTAGCCAATTGTCACTCATGTCCTTTCATCAGGTTTTTGCAGCATTGAAGGAATGGGAAGCAGGACCTTGTGTCCCTACTCACTTTACATCCAATGTCTTCACTGATATATACCATGGACATGTGAAGGACCTTGAGAATATCCAGAACATGAGTGAACACAAGTATCAGTCACTCTTATGATGTCTTTTCCATTTGTCATCCTCATATGTACATGTTTTTTCTCTCACATATTGACTAACTGAATTAAAGGAGCTATGTCATCAACAACCTTGCCACTGATAATGAAGCCTTGATTGACATCGAGCACATGGCAGATGACTAATGTTCCATATGCTTTTGTATATATGACTGATTCAGCCCCATCTCCCCTGATAACCCACCAAACCTTGTTGCTGAAAGAAAGTTGATATGACTCTGATGTACCCCCATCTCCCCTGATAACACAGAAACCCCCCCCCAAAAAAAATTCTTATGCTATATACAGTGATTAATATACATTTATTTGTCATAACACTCTGATGAATGATAAGAAATTATAGGTAATGTTATGTGAATTGAGTCTATTAGAATGTAACAGTTAATGGACTGCCTTAATGATACTGAAATTGGTTTAAACATTTATTATACATAATATAAGCTATAAACCCTAAATTCAGAGTTTGGGTTTATCCTGATGTTCTATGTATCTTTGTATCTCAAAGTAGTCTTCATGCAGTGGGTGGCCATCTGGTTGTTGTTACACACAAGACCACCCCATGGTCTTATGCTTTAGTACACACAGGAGTGTATTCTTACAGTAATAAGATCTATGGCTATTCAAAAAAAAAAAAAAAA
>QFEO01011625.1:0-11114 GCA_003316615.1 Amanita pseudoporphyria | reverse complement strand
ACTGATGCAGATAGGAGATATGATTACAGATGCTAGGAAGAATACATATCTAGCAAAACATTCAAAATACTTTTGTTGGATCATGGAAAAAGATCAGAATCAGTGTCATTTCATTCTCTTGAGTGCATAAGTCTTGCCATTGTCATTCATATTATTGACCACATCACAAACTCCATTCTGCACAAATTCCGAATTGCCATTCACAGCATTTGTCTATCAAAGAGTCTAGGGTCGAAGATTACAGATCATGAATCAATTTCATTTAGGGGATCATACTTTGAAACTTGGATGGCCTTTAGTTATGTACATGGTATGACCGCGCAGCCATCACAAGATCTAAATCCAGAGTGGACGGTCTTCGGGTGCCACATCTTCAACATGTTGCTGTCAATTGGCATAGCCAACGGGTGCCATGCATCTATGACATGCTCGTATGTGCCATATTAGCTATCTGCCATGGCCAGTGACAACTATTTCGCTAATTTAGGCATTGGTAATGCCAAACGCCAGAACGGACGAAGCTTCAATTGAAGTCAACGGTCCTTCCTGACGGCTTGATGGTTCCTATTGTGACAGGTGTCAAGGATTTTTTGCAAGCGGAAAAATGGTACGCAAAAGCTGGTGTACCTTAAAAAAGAGGGTATCTGTTGTCTCGGCAGGCAAAAGTACGTTTTAATTTTATAATAGGGGTCCTTGCGTTGACGTCCGATAGCTTCCAGACGTACAATCCTGAAGAGGGGGATAATATGTAAATTTCGAGTCCGAGCTCCCTGTGGCCTAAAGACGCAAACCAATGCATAAATAGTCTTTATCATTCATTGCAGCAGCGACCAACGAAATCTGCAGCATCAATAATGATATCCTTTGGCACGCTGCTTCAACCGCTCCAAAGCATTCTATTCTGTTGCTAGAGGACATTGACTGTGCATTTCCCGATCGTGAAGGAGAGGAGAAACCAGAACCGACACAAATTGGGGTCCCACCTTGGGCACATCAAGGAAAGATGACCATGTCTGGGCTCCTGAACATGTCGGATGGCGTCGGGAGCGAGGACGGGAAACTACTCTTTGCTACGGTGGGCGCGCAAAGACTTTAACTTACACAGCTGCTGAAGGTCCGCAGACTAACTAGCAGACTAACTATGTTAATCGACTGGGCGCCGCTCTTATTAGACCAGGACGAACCGATATGAAAGTGGAGTACAAACTGTCAACAAGTGATCAAGGTCCACGCATTGTGTTTTCGTTTGGAGTGCCAGAAGATGAATTCACGACAGTGGAGTTGCAGGGATATCTTCTCGTACATAGGAAAAGTCCAGAAAAGGTGGTAGACGGAGTTTTGAGATAGGTCGAACTGGAGCGAGCTGAACGCGAGTGACGGCGGGAGGCAACAGTGGCTGAGGAGCAGAAAAGAAGATGGACAACCCTCGGATGAGCTCGCAGACGGTACCAGCACAAAGCGGATTCGGTGGTACTAGTAGTTTATCAACTTTTCGCATAGGCGGTCCCCTGGCTTAGACGAACACGTAGTAGCAGAAACTCGTGTATGTTGGTACATTTAAAGAATACTTGCCGAAACCTGTTTACCATTAACATTCGATGCAGGCCTGCTTTCGACCGGTAAGACGGCACGAAATCTAGCGAAAAGGTCGTGCAGTCCCAGTGGGATATGGCTAATTTATGACAGATCTCCTGATTGAAGCTGCTCGCGGTATGGGACAGTACCGTGATTAATAAGTTTACTTGGGGATGACCAGCCTCGAATATTAATCATATCACGTTTTCAGCTGACTTCCTTCCTGGACTTAATAATCTTGAGATTTTCGAATCTCCACAGAGAATCCACAACTTCGTTCGTAGTATCGATGTAGTGAGCTTTATAATCTACCCTCGCCGTCTAGAGTCGAGGAAGCACTCGAAACGTAGACATTAGATTCCCCGTGCATTGTCGTACTACTCTCATACATTCACTTGTTGTCATAAAGTCCCATTCGCTCTTAGACTCGCCCTCCCTAACCCTTCCCATCGTCTTTGCCGTCAATCCAGCAATAGAGTCCCATCAAGCAACTCTGCGCCTTCCGGCTCTACTGCGGCTCCTTTCCAACTCTCATTCATTAGCACCAGGGCCCAAGCACCAAACACTGCTTGAAGTGGGCTAGCGCACGTTCAAGCTTGATTAGATGCTCATCCGGATGGGTCAGGCTTGCTTCAATGATAGGAAGCCATTGGTTCGGCGTAACGGCTTTAACCCTGCTTGAACCAGTGTCTGGCGTCGGGAGGGCACTCTCGTTAGGGATTGGCAAGGTGCCAGCGGGAAGTGGATAAAGAGTCTCCTTCGAAGAACAGAATGATTTTATGTCGAGTCCTGGTCGACCACGTCCTATCCAGGCTCCAAGAGATACAGGCGGAGGAGACGTGCCTGCGATGGAGGAGATAGGAAAGCAAGAAGAGAGGGGAGGGATAAGACTGAGGTGACGAGATGCATGCTGCATAATCATGTTAGAATCCCAAAAGTGATCACGACTTGAAACACATACTAAACGAAATCGTTCTTATATTCTTTGCCTTCTTTCCAGCCGCAGACACTATAGATAACCACGATCATACATACGAGCTCTTCAAACTTTCGAGTCACCTCGTTCGGGTCGAAGGTGTCAGTACTCCACTGTTCGACACATTCGTGGATAACACTTCTTCCAAACTTCTGTTTTGATTCAAGAGAGGGCGTTTCTGTGTCCAGGTATTTGGGATCCTCTACGCGTTTATCCTTAAGGATGCCTGCAACAATGGTGGGCGCGTGGGCCGACTTAGTATCACCCCGTGGCTTGGATGTCCTAATGATGTCGATATTGCTCCCTGCCTTCCCCACGTACTTATTGAACCAGTAATGAGTGATAATTTTCTGGAAGGTAGGCTGTTGAAGTGCCATTTGGGCAAAACCTGATTAGACTGAATTCAACATCGGTACCTATGTATTTCCATAGAACTCACCTTCGATATGAAACAGTCCTGCATACGAAGCTATTCTTCGTCTTTTAGCTTGTCGTCAAAGGAGAAAAGGTGTATTTCTCCAGAACAGCAAGTTCACGACTTTCCACCGTGAAGTACTTCAGATACCTTCAGAACGAAAAGTCAGTCGGAGGTGTCTGCCGTTGATAACAGCTGCAACAGACTCACTAATACTGAAAATATCACATATCAAGGCTCTGAAGACCGAATGTACGAATGAGAACCTTTGATAACCACCTCACATCAAGGATTAAGACTTCAGGTCAACAATCTCATACGCCAATAGAGGAATGCCATCCGTCTGACAGGCCTTCCACAACGGCAGGGCACGCGTCGCTGCGAGAAGGTCAACGATCCAGTGCGCGTCGGCCTGATGATGGACCACCTGCACTCTTTGTTGAACACTTCGTCATTCACGATCCAGTCTTGCCACGCAAAGAATAACGGATTTGAAGAGATTATATCCAAGGAACGTATTTCATGGACGATGAATATGGAAGGGAAGGGAGCATGTTGATCCGTGATGTTCAATGGCGATAGCTTTACCATGGAATTGCCGACGAATGGGTTTGCCGGAAAGAGTTGATAAGTACAAGTTTGTTGAGACTGATTCCTGTGAATACTTGGTCCAAAAGCAAAGATAAGTCAAACTCACATCCGGACAGTACCAGATGAAGTAATTGTATTCGCTGAAATACCTATGATGGTTGGGTACGTAAGCAGGCCATTGCGCGATTCGTGATGAGGTTCCTACAAAGGGACCCAAATTCGTGGTCTTCCCAACCGTACCCAATGGGTGGCCCTATTGATTTGGGGATGGCTAATGCAACGAGAGTCAGGAGAAACCCGAATAATTCAATCGCCGATAAAACAAAACTCAGAGTGACCGATCATGGATCAAATCACTCAGGGGATCAAGCTCGTCATGTAAGTACGTGGTATGACCGCGCAGATCGCAAGATCTGAATCTAGAGCGGATTATCTTTCGGACGCCGTGCCTTCATTGAATATGTTGCTGTCAATTTGCATAGCCGACAGGTACGTATACCATGTCTCTATGATATGCTGACGAATTGTTTTCCGCGTGAGCGGATGCCACGCGTCATTAATATTCTTCGGGGGCCGGAACGCCTGGAACAATTTACCGAGATGAATGTTTTGGACTTCAATGAAAACGTCAATGATACCATAGCCTCGCAATAATATACTAAGATGAGTATCAACGGTGACGACTCGGTTACATAACTCGCGCGAGAGGAACAGCGTAAGACATCCGAAATTAGTAAAAATATATATTGTTACAACACAGAATATTCGTGGTGTAGTCCGCGTAGTCGTAAATTTTCCGCTCTATCACATAAAGCCGTTTGAAAAAGTATTATAGGCCACCATAACCGTGACCACCCGAACTTCTTTCCCGCTGCTCCTGCGGGGTTGATGTCATGTGCCATAAATGGCAAGTGCATCGCCCCAACAAGCCAGATAGTCGCAGTAGTTAACGAAACGGCCACGGCGATGTAAGTCCGTAGTTTGGGAATGGTCCCGGGGTTGACTTCCTGTACATTTATGCCAAACACAGACTGCGGTGCATATGAAGCTCACTCCTGACCAATGAGGTAGATATTATGCTCACTGATGTAAATATTGCTGGTAAGAAGATCATCGTTAAATAGGAAATTTGCTTCATCGCTGTGAACTCGGCGTTAGCTGATCCGCCCGGTCAGGGTAACTATTTTCCAAACCTGCACTATCTCGAAGAGAGGCTTCGGTCAATTTAGCTGTTTGCTTGTGGTCATAGATATTCAAACGACTGTACCCCTGAGGATGCTGTTATTAAGGACGACATGGACCTCATAGCACTTGACAGACCAAGTTCACGACATTCTCTAGCCGTAAGTCTTGGGTCTTACACTCGTTCTCGAGTCGGCTGAGGCCCTGTAGTAGAGAAGTACATTCCTTATTCATCGCTTCTCGCATTTCTTGCCTGTTCCTAGCATCCTCCATGGCCGGATTCGGCGTATCTTTCACAAATGTTACCGCCTTACGGAAGTCGGTAAGGAGAGAAATGTAGTATAGCATATGAGCACGGATAGTATGCAGATCGTTCGAAATAATCATCAATTCGTAAAGGTCCAAAGTCTTCATGATTTGCGCCTCCTGAAGGGAAAATTTAATGATAAATTGCTGTTATCACCTTCCACTTACCATTTCGTGAATTTTCGCAGAGAGTTCTTGTATAGCCTCATCCCATGCATATAATGCATACCACAACATACTGACTAGGACAAAAGTCCGATCGGAATAGTTGTGAAAGGTTTTATTCCAGTAAACCGACTGTCCGACTAGTTGTAGCCTAGTACAGAGTTCCGTGGCTGATGTTGATCCATACTTCTGACTACAATGATAGGATATGATTGTATTTTCGGCGCCCGATCGGATCATGTGGATAGCTAAAAAATCAGGTTGAAGCGCGTGATCACCTAAAAACGTCGAAGGTTAGCATAATACTGCACAGCGTTTTACAACCGAGATGTAAGTACCTATCACTAGGGGCTTGTGTACGTCAATTTTTACCTTCTGGAAGGTCCGAGATCCTTCAGGCGACGCATGGCTATCTTCGCTGGGCTTCGGGATTTTTCGGATAAAACGTAGTGTCACAGTGATGTCTGTATAAAATTTGCAGGAATGTAATTTTTATAATTAAAAGCAAAAGGAATAAAAAAAACTCACGATCACTTCTTCGCTCCCGGTCTAGACTCTCTCGGAACCTCGAAGGAGTCCATCCAAGGGACGAAGAAAAATAGAACGGCTCTATATCATAACTAGCACAGCCAACTTTAATTTTCAACGGAGTTAAGCCGGGCCGCTGCTTACATTGTACCGAGCATTTCAAGAGTGGGACCAGAAATCCCGTCTACAAATATAGCTCGTACTTTGACTTTACGCGCGCCCCTCTGTGTAGCGGTGCAACTATGAGATGAGAGTTCAAGAGAGTAAAACATGGTACACACGAGTCGTCGCAGTTCGTTTGCAGCTTTTTTATAGTTTCCCCCCTCAACTAAGATGCTTGCGGGCGCGGAGAACGTTTTTCCATTCTCATCGTTTGGTAACTCAAGGTACGTTAATGAACAATCGTGCTTCTGCGCCTTGACTGTCAGGATTTCGCTCTTTCTTTGCTGGAGTTTAGTCCAATTAGGGAATAGGGATTGTGGATAACCCTCCAAACAGTCATCGCACTTCGTTACCTCCCTGCCGTGTTTAATACATACGCCCATTTCTGGTCGTCGTTCGATGCGTTCTCCGGGTACCTTTGCTACATTAGCCTAGGGACGGCAGCCGACGCCTAACACGCTTACGGGGTCATGGAGGTCAAGGAAAGGCCATGGGCCTGCCAACCGTTCAGCATCCGCGGTTTTAGATACAATATGAAATACCTGAGGGCATCGCATGGCGATACCGAGGGGTTGGAATGGAGTCGTAGCTCGGTTGTGACTCGTGCTTTTCGTCTATGCCATTAGCTAGAGTAGGAGCGGAGTCGCCTTCCTGAGGCATCTGTAGTGAGGTGCTTGATGGATGCAGACGGTATAAAGGGGTACAACAGGCGCTGGAGGGGCGCCTGTACCACGATGCATGGGGCTATGCCTGATCGGGAGTTACATCGCGGCGTGCGGTAAGACTGGCGTGGCATCGATCAATTGATCACGCTTCACTTATTTATATAAGACGCTACAGCATTTTGTCCTTCAAAGGACAAATTCCCATCTTGCACTCAACGAGGCAGTGTCTGCTATCCGTCCACCAGGTAGCCCCCATTATTGTGAAAATTTCTTTTATTGACCTCAACTATTAAAGGGCCACACGGATTGTGGTTTGACTTGGCTCGTTGCTGTGCTCGTTCCGATATAAAACAGATTTTTGACAGTCCACTAGTTATTCATGTGCCCAAGGTTCAATGGTGCCCGGGAGAGCTATTGCAACGATAATTCTGTTTATCGTATCCATTGTTTCCGTCATACGCCCTGTCGAACTACCACTACCGTTTGGACGAAGGCGTTTCCCTCTCAATCTTCTAACCACCCCAATCATTGTCATCGCCGTCCTATGGGCGTCAAAATGTATAGGCGCAAGCACCGTAAGCGCACGATTAATCTATGATATCGAGAACTTCTAACTGGCCGCACTTCAGATTCGAAACGGAATAGTGTATGCCATTTCGTTGCTTCAAGTCTGTAATAATTCTTACCTGGAACAGTGGGACAGATGGTGTAAAACCATACAATATTCTGATACTTTTTTCTTCCCTGGCGTATATGTCCATCACTTTGGATGTGACCGGCATACTCGAAGCCGCAGCGCGCTGGGTCAGCAACATAAGCGGCAAAAACGGATCGAAATTATTCATCTACTTTTACCTAATGGTGACCCTACTAAGCGGTTTTCTCGGTAATGATCCTGTGATCTTGTCTGGGACACTTTTCTTAGTATACTATACTAAGGCCGCTGATGTGCGTGAGATTTTTGTTTGACTTCGTGCATCCTGATTAGTGCTTTCAGCTCGACGGGTTTCCATGGCTTATGTCAGAGTTCGCTGCAGCAAACACGGCAAGCATGATCCTTTTCGTGGGAAATCCGACAAATGTGGTCATTTGCGAAGGCTTTGGAATCCAAAACGCGAGCTTCACCGGATGGACGTTCTTCCCGTTCCTTGCTTGCAGTGTGACGTCTCTGATTGCATTATATACGCAATACCGTGCCTCCGGAAAATTAGAGCCTATAATGAAAAAAACCAACAAATACAACGTTCGAGAAGCCATCGTTGATCTTCCAGGCGCTATCGTGGGAAGTATACTTCTTGGAGGCTGTCTCATCACGGCTCTCGTCGTCAGTTTCATCAATATTGACGTGTGGAAGATTACACTTCCATTCGCTGGCACCAAGTTTATTTTCGACATAATCTGGGATCTTTATAGGGTTAAGAATCGCAATAATATGGCCGACCCTTTTCAGGAAACACACGATACTTCACCCGAGATCACACAAGTAAACGAAGGAGTACGCAGTGAAACTTTCAGCTCGATCATTCCCCTATCCCATCATTCTCCACCCGCAATCTCAGAGGAGAAATCAATTGAACCGAAGCAACCAAAGCAACCAAAGGAACGATGGTGGGCATTTATACCCTACATAAAAGACGTCATACGCTTCACCGAGAGGAATCTGCCAACCCTGTACCAAGCATTTCCTCGTCTTCCATTCGCGCTTGTCCCTTTCGCTTTCTCTCAGTTCATCCTCATAGAGGCCCTCGATCGCCAAGGCTGGATACACATATTTTCGCGGTGGCTCATCATTGCTACTGGCACAAAAGTGTATCCAACACTATGGATTGTAGGTGTCATGGGGGTCGTCCTCTGTAACGTATCAGGCACAAATATCGGGGCAACAATATTACTGACAAAAGTAGTGCGCGCCGCCGGTCTCCCGCCTCACGCCACTCGAGCGGCTGGCGTGGCACTTGCCGTTGCTAGTAACATCGGCGCCGTCAGTTTCGTGTTCAGCGCCAGCCTAGCGGGGCTATTGTGGAAAAACATCATCGATGACCTAAAACCGGACGACAAGATCAATCAGTGGGACTTTGCAAGGTGGAACATAATACCACTTTTAGTTATGATGGGCGTGGGACTGGCAGTTGTAACCTTGGAAATTCATATTATTTATAGATGAGGGGTATAGTATTTATACTTTAACTTAAGTGTGTTACTCATGTCCAAAGTTTTTTTTTTCTTTGTGGTATTAGGGCCTGCGAGATCCTGTCACGGCGGTTCGTGGGAGCGGTCGTGCAGTACTGGCAATGCCCGGACGTTCAATTCAATTTGGGGATCAGGAAGATAATAAACTCCTAATTTCACGTTATTGTAGGTAACGGGATATTTATACACACAGTGCATCAGAAGAACCACGCATTCTTATTGTAGTTGCCCATAGTACCCACATACACTAGACTTCTTGACCTGTATACACATCATTAACAACCTCTAGACTTCCTAAGATATGAGCTATTCCGTAATATATACATCATCCTCAAGAGCTGTATGAGAAGTGTGTCCCCAATCCGATATCTATATTGAGTCGCAACAGATCTGTACCTAATGCCCTTATGGAGTTCAAGAAGTAAACATACTGATTGAAGTCAAGGTGATTGATGCCGGTCCTTGCCGGTCACGACAACGAAGGCCGCGGCAAAGACTTGGTTGCACGAAGCGGCTCCAACGCTCAGGTTCACACCCTTCACAATTTGTTGGAACGACGACGCTCAGCTACAATAAGAGAAAGATATTGCTCTGAACAATTAAGTACATAGCCCCCGGATATCGGCAGAAGCTCAGAGTCTTCTACATTTATATACGTCTAGTGGACAGACGTCTGACATGTAATAGGTATAGCATGTGGCGGACTGTTGAGCATGTGAGTTGTGCCTACCGTTCCCGTCTTGGACAATAATCTGGGCTGTGCTGACTTTCCCACAATCTACATAAACGACTTTCTCCAACTCTGAAGCTCCCTGTGAAGTGAAGCATAACGGCGTTCCGGCTGTCCTGGGAACGAGTAAACTTCGCTCAAAAAAGGTGTGCCAACAACCAGTTCCGCCCGGACCGCAAAAATGAAATGCGGAAAAATCGTTACATAGGTAAATGACGAACGTAATGAAGTAGAGACGAAGTATGGAGACAGACTCGTCACCGATTTGCATACTGAAGAATTAGCCCTTGAGGATCATTGTCATTTAATTGGCCTCCAGAGGATCCACCGTGATGAATTGGTAATTTTTCAGATCTTGATTTGCCTTGTGCGCTCCACGGGTGCATATACAGATGAACTATGCTCAGTCACCCTTCAGTTTCGATCGGCGAGGTAAGTGAAGACATCATGTTCCATTCCAGGCGACTCAAGCGTTTTCCTGGTTAACTTCTAACGTTTCCGAAGGGGCATTCGTGAGGTCGTTTAGAGTTGAATTGGGTTCTGGACCACGGGCTATTCAATATCAAGGAGCAAGTCAGCATGCATACCGTGACGCACATGCTGGAACAAAATTCAAGGTATGGCTTGTAATGGTCTACAGCCGAAGTTCCGACTGTCCATGCTGCAAACGCTGCTGTCTAGTGCTTTACGACTAAAGATTAGAAAGACGACGGATAAGTAGCTGTCGGATACAGCTCTTTCTGTACCCCATTCAAGTTTAGCCCTATAACTCCGCTACCCATGAATGGGCCGAATCTTTACACAACAATTAGTGCGTTACCCTTCTACTTTTATGACTTACACCTCAACCAACTATATTCGTAGATATGCGAGAATTGGCTGGTACGAAAGTGTGATCAGGAAGTGTATTCTAAAGTTACCGAAGATTTTGGTTTGGCTCTTTTCCTGGCTATGTGTTTGAGTTTCAGGTAAGTGTTTGAAAATGGTGGCAGTCCGCCGTTACTGAAAGTTTCAGCAGCATTTTCACTTGGGTATGCTGGCTACCAACAGCAACTTCTGTGCGTATATTACCCTAGGCTCGTTGGACGGCGCCGCACAATCTTCCGGGTAGGCTATTCCGAGTTCAATGCCATCTCATGTTGTAAGTAATTCTAGATCAGGTTTCAGGGTTGTCTCCGTTTCGCGCTCATAGTCCATAAATTCGTTGCAAGTGTCGCGACCCACTGATGATACAGCAATGTATCTCGAAGCTGTCGGAAATAAATTTCCGGTGTTCCAGGCAGCAATTTTTTTGATGGAGTTGTTGGGACATTTTTACAACAACTGCATACGTCAAATTGGCCATTGCTGGAAATTATTTCCCTGTACTTCGTCCGTGCTGCTACGGGTAATCCCGGCCGCTTACTAGGCCCAAGGATCCGTCACTTCCGTTCGCCTTGGAATTATTCCTTATATTTGTCTCCCGAAGGCTGCATGGTCCCTTCTTTACACAGTATATGCTCGATATGTTAAGAGCAAGCCGAATCGCGTCCTTTAACAGTGCTCGGTGTGACTGGTGATTATTATCAGACAAATGAGGCATTCCACTGTCGTAACTCATACTTGAGGTAACGACATATACGTTATCAT
>QFEO01011624.1:1220-14148 GCA_003316615.1 Amanita pseudoporphyria | reverse complement strand
TTGCTTTTCGAACACTGCTTTCCAATCAGTGTACTCCGGAGGTATAACTGTATCACCGGTGTATTTGTTTGTCGCGTCAGAACTCGCACTTCGGTTCTGTTTCTCAGTTGAGCCAGACTTAGAGCCGTATTTATGTGTGAACTGCTGTGCAGGAGAAAATCTGAAAAGATCCTGGGTCACATACGAATCAGGGTCGTCCCACCCCGATTTTCTGAGAAGTCGATCGGCATTGTCAGCCTCTGTGTGTGACGTCACATAGCTGATTACCAGATCCGCATCGCTCTCTGCCGGTGAATCCTGTGCTAGACCCGACAGTGATTCTCACAAAACCGACAAAGTCCTAATTTGTTGATCATCTGCGAAGACAACCTTCTTTGTTTTCCAGTCGACTAATGGGTTATACTTCTCTAGCCAAGGAAGTCCCATAATAAAGTCTTGGTCTCCTAGTTCGGTGACTTTGTACCAGTCACATGTTCGTTTGCCCTGGATAACCATGGTGACAAGACATTTATGCGTGATATTGCCGTTCTTGTTAAGAGTTCCGTCCACATTACGGACACGTATCTGTTTCTTTAAGGGGACTTGTTTCCATCGTTTCGCAATCTTTGAATTGATGAAAAGTCCTTCTGCGCCACTGTCGATAAGGGCTTTTGAGGATTCAGTCTGATATTCCAACTCGAGTGTGATGGGGAGTAAGATCTTTGTATTCGATACGGAGTTTACATGTATATTGGATATTGTTACACTCTGTTGGGCAGGATCATCTTCGACTGTAAGATGTCCTATGGTTAAAAATCCTCTTCTTCGACAATAGACATCATCTTGATACGTTTCTCAAGAGGCAATTTCTTCAAGAGGGCTCGGATATTCTTTTCCGTGGGTTCTTCCCATTCACTCTCTTCTGGAATTTCTTCGTCATCGGAATCTTCCGATGCTGCGCGGATTCGCCGCTTACTGAATCGGTTACCCTTCTTCTTCCCTTTCTTGTTCCAGTTTCCTTTGGAACTAGTGCCCTTCTTGTTTGGGCAGTCTCTCGTTAAGTGCCCCTGCTGATGGCAGGTGAAACACAATGATTCCCTAAAATGTCGGTCTCTTTCTGATTGACTCATTGCACTGATCGTAATCAGGTCTACGTCCATTGCGTCGTTTCTTCTATTGGATGAAGATGGCTTGTGTGCTGACTGCAGGTTGCTGAACACCTTCATTCGGCTAGTAGCGTTACTTCGTATCATGGCTAGTTTATACCAATCATCAAGGGTTTGAGGATTGTGCATCATGATCTCAGCCATGGTACTAGGTTGTAAGCCTTGTGTAAAGAAGGGTATAGCTGCTGCGTCGCTATTGATGTTAGCTTGTTTGATAAGCTCCTTGAAACGCGGGACATATTCCTGAATAGGTAGTTTCTTCTGGTGCATGCGATAAATCTTTGTGATCGCCGTTCCTGGACTATCCACTTCCTGCCAATCTTTATTGAATTGCTCCTTAAAGAGCGTGTAATTATCCCATAGATCCGTGTTTTGTTCAAAGTTGTCCAGCTTGTTGATCTTCCATTGCGTGGCGTCGTTACCGATTAGGAGTAATATGAATGCGATCTTCTGTCGGGGAGTGGTGAAGCCAGGTACTAGTGCGAAATATAGCTCGCAGTCCCGTAAGAAGGTTTTAGTTTCATTCCTTTTTCCGGTAAACGGTTTCGGCATAGGGATCTTGGGAGATCCGTTTGAATTCGGTTGATCGGCCATTGCTGGTTCTGGATCAGGTGGGGGTGATGCAGGTGGAGGTGGTGGAGGCGGTCTTGGTGAGAACGGTGGTAATGGAGAAAGAGGTGGAATAGGCGGTGTGGGGTCCTGTTTGCCTTTTCCTTTAGGGGATGGTTTCTGTGTTGAGCCGGAATCAGTACGTTCGATTCCTTGGGGTACTAATGTAGTGCTTGAAGTGGTAAGAAGTGTTGTTTCGGGTAAGTCACTGGGTTCTTTCCAATCGCTAGATTCGGAACCCGATTCACTAGGAACTCTGAATGTTCCTCTTGTCTCGTGAATATATTCGTTAAAAAGATCGTGAGGTAAATGATCTTTTGGTGCGCCTTGTATCCAGGTAGGTCCTAAAAATAGATCGTCTTCGACGGTGTCGTTATTCTGGTAATACCAACGTTCGCTTCTGAAGAAAACCTCGTCAAGGTTTAGATAATATTTATTTTTGAATTGAACGCAGGTGTTGGGTGGTCTTGTTGCTCTTTGTGGTATCCAAAAGTGTTTGGAATGAACGTGTGTTCCACTGAGAGAATATTTCCAGATATTATCTTTGGTGTCGAGTTCGATTTGTTGTTGATCTAGGAAGTAGCGGTTGCCTGAATGACGTGATGCTTTGTTAGGCGGGGGTGCGGGAATATATCTTCGTTGAGACGTGGTGGCTAGTGGGGTGCGTGATTACGGATTCGCCCTTCCGGAAGTTTAATGATGGTGGTAATGGATCGTTATCCAACCAAGTGATAGTAAGTTTAATCTTAATGTTACCGCTAAGCGAACTTAGTATGCCTGGTCAAGAAGTTCCCTGCAATAGGGATGAACTGTGACAACAAGCCCACTCGTCGAGAAGCGCTGCGACTAAGACTAATACGAGGATTAGGAGCTGAGTGACTAAGATCACTTGAGAGGCGCTCAGGGAACTGATAAGAGTTGATCGTAACTCAGGATCAGATGTGAGCTTGAAACGAATAGATTAAACTTAAGGTACTACTGCTAGTACATGCCGTTTATATACTACTCGGAGTGTGTATGTGTTTATGTATGTATGTTACTATGTTCGTTGATAATGGAAGGTCAAGGAATATGATGGAAGGATCATATGACTGAAGTGATGTCATAGTAAAGTAAAAATAGAAGTCCGGTCTTATCCAGAATGTTAACGAACAACGTAAACAAGTATATCGTGAGAAAAAGTGAAAACGTATCGTAAGTCGTTACTGTAAAGACATTTAATTGTAACAGTGCCTGGGCTTGTACCCATTGATGCCCTCTTCTCAATCTCTTGCATTGAAATCTCCCATGTACCATAAGTTGAAAACCCATAATTTGATGCCCCTTTGAATGTGTCATTAAACATCAATTGGTTATGATGTTGGTCATATAAGTTGAGATAATAATCCAGGCCACAGCCAGTAGCTGCTATGTATGCCCCAGCTTGATCTATAGCAAGTGGGATATGTCCCATAGCCAAAACAATGTCCCTAGCTAATTCTTTGATCTTGTCAGATGGATTGTCAAGCATGGCAGATTTCAAAAGCAAAGAATGAGCTTCTTCTTTATCCATTCCAACAACTTCAATAAATTTCCCCAAAGTAATCCTCTTCAATGCCTGATTTCTGCTTGTAATCAAGATATTCCCCCCATCTCCAGGTGGGAGGAAATTTTCAACTACTTCATATCCTCCATCTGCATTATCATACACAATGAGCCAGTTTTTTCTGGTGACAACCCACTTCAAAGCAAAATCAGCTGAGATTGTGGACTCAGCAGCAGACAAATTGAATGCCTTGTAAATTTGTCTAAGGTTAAGATCAATAGTGCTTTCAGATGAAGCATCAACCCAGAAAACATCAGAAAACCTGCAAAAATTATGAACATGTGAAATGAATGATGATTTGTTAACCATACAAATGTGCACATTGTTCAATGAATTTGAGACATATTTGAGTTTTACCAATACCTCCTATTCCATACAAAAGATATGATTTCCTTTGAGTCACAGAATGAGAGCCAAAGTGGTCCTGCAAGATCTTGAGGTATGAATCACGTCCAGTGAAGAAACAACTGGAGTGTTTGAGAGGAGGTAAATGTGGAATCTGAGAGGCTGGGATGGCAATCTGTGCAGGTTGGTGAGCCAAGTAATACACAAGGAAAAGACAGGAACACACATAATCTCCACAAATCTCCATGAAGGTTCCTCCTGTCATATTCAAATCCCTGGCCCCATGGAAGAAGCCAGAGGTTGTGGTAGTCATAGTAAATAGCAGTAAAGCAAGTCAAACTATGAGTATGTAGTAGTTAAGAAACAAGAGGATTGTGACAGATGTCACACTCAAGTAACTTTCATGTTCATTTTGAACTCCGTTACAGCATATGGGTACATATCAATACAAACGGAGATACTTGCCAGTGAAGAGTGGTCGCAATGCTGTGCAATATATGGTCCTTGTAGTTTACGCCAGGCAAGGCATAGGTAGTCAACACACCGGGTGCTGCCATCTATCTGTTATGCTTATCATTATCATAGGCGATGTTCCACGGGGGATTTTATTTCTCGCTCTTCTCATTTACCTCATACTACCCTAGCCACGCCACGGGGTTGGTTGTACTATGATCGGGATGCACACAACACCGTCCGCTGTCTCCAAACTACCACTTTATACATCGATTGTCATCATGGTGTTTAATTACATCACAGATCGGATGATTAGTTTGAGTGAACGACGTAGCCCTACTTACGAACAGGGGTATTAATTCGGAGGGCCATGCCAGATCCGTTGACATATCGCTCTTGCTACGCTCTTTGTAAGCAAGGTTATCTTGATCACTGACGCCAATACTGATCGCTTTACTTGTTGCGTACGAGAGTAGCAGCAGTCGAAGTGGGTGCGAGCGCAAAACTGGCCATGGATGGGAGCTGACAGTGCGGCCTTATGACTATATAATACTAAACCGACAATGTTAAGAATTGCACGCAGCTAATTACTTTTAAAAGGCTGGCAATGCAGCTCGCTTATCCACATTGCCGCCACCAAAGGACATGACTTACCGTTCATTGCGTTAAGTGGGGTCATTCATACAGCGGTGTCTGAAGGTTACGAGGATTGGCGTAAGTATTATAGTATTACTAATAGCATACGCCCACAATTATGTTCTCGCTAAGTACTAGTATACCTGTCCGTGCACTTGAGTTATGCTATGCTCATGGCATTTATGTAGCACACGAGTAAACACATGACATTTTCACGTACATGTACCGAATGGGTCCGAATTCTTCCCATTGACCTTGCAGACGTGGTCGGACTAGCATCAATCGGGTAAAAAGCCCCTGCAGGACCAAATACCTGCGCCAAGTTAGTACACCCATGCCAACCATGGGCAAGCCAGGCTGGTTCAGGTGAAAGCGCTTACGACAAACGAGAGGCAAATTCGGAACCAAGAGCAGATCCCATTTTTGTTGTTTACGACAGAAAATACCTTTTGCATTGACGTAGAGACGACACAGTGTCTATTAATGCCGTTCTGCAAGCAGCTCTCTGATCCTTTGTGCTACAGCGGGACCGTAAACAGGCAAGTCATCTGGAGTAGAGATTAGGGGGTAGTTCTTTGCACTAAGTGGGATACTTACTACCGTAGAACTTGTCTCCATGATTCAGACCCTAGAAAGGCGCCAATAGTCAGGTCAGTGAATCTGGTTGTAGTTCTTTTATAACTAACTGGCCCATAATAGGTGCCATCGGGGTATGTCACCATCGTATCGTCCCAGACGGCATAGTGCTAGCAGAAATCGTAAGAATCGTTTAGTTTCAGTGATAGGGAGAGAAGCACGTACCCGGTGCCCTGCGGTTCGGGACAGAATTTCATAATTAAAGATGTACGCTGGCGAGAATTTCAACGTAATAAAATGAAGCGTGAAAAGTATTCACCTTTTGGCACCGACATTCATATCGACGAGAACCACCGCGTTTTATGAATTGCTATCAGTTTCCCCAGTTTCTTGCTCAGTGGCGAGTAGTGGCAGGCCCGGGAAGACCGTGGCCAAGCACGAAACGGCAGAAGTGTTTAATGGCATTCTTGCGTGGCTCATCGAACCTGATTAATGATTCTGGGATTCGATATTCAACGTTCAATGCGTTCAATACGCAAGCTGAAGAACGAGGTCCAAGTACATATGAACAAACAAGATATACTCGAATCTTATAGACGTGTGCTCATGCACATGCATCATTGGCAAGAATCATTACCCAGCAGGACACATTTTCACCAATACTTAATAAGCTCAACTCCGAGAGCATTTAAAATGCAACGGTGACCTTCTCAAACCCACCGCCAAACAGAGAAACCCCCGATTCCCAATAGGCATCAAAAACCGGGTCATTGAACACGCCTTGGACCAGGCAGGAGCGCTTTTGCCTCATCCTCCGCTTCCTTTTCACGATCGCCTTTTTCAACGTAGAGCCCATCCTTCCCCTTCACCTCGACACTGATGACCGTCCCTTGAACAACCGCCTCCACTTTCTCTGCGACAACGCACACTCAGGCCATGGGGATACTCCATGCCAATCTTAATCTCTCTCACAGACTTCCATCCGAGGTAGCCTTCCTCTCTTTGACGAGCCGTTTCGCCATCTCAAACCAAAGCTCCACCCACGTCGACCCAGGCACAGCATCCCAAGGCGACAAATTGGCCCTCACATTAATCACGAGGCTCTCCAGCTCTGGACAAGGACAAATCCTATCGTCGTCATCAGGAATCATGGCAAAAAGCATTTTCTCCACGCCTACATCTTCCACGGTGGCCCTTTTAAAGTTCACCGCACCGCCTAGCATCGTTCGCAGCGCTCCCTGCTGGGTTGGTTGCTCGCCAAATTCGCCGTTCTTGGGCGTAAGCTCTTCCACCTCCAAAAACGGTTCCGTTCTCTCCTCTGTGATACACTATCCCATCTATTTCCTCTGGATCTGCGAGGTGGGCGACGTCCTCCAACACAATCTCTTTAACATTTGGTGCCCATGTCAATCCAAACGCGGCTCTCGCCTCTGCCAATGAGCAGTAGCCGACCACCAGCTTCTGTAGACTTTCAAGCCATACCTCTTCCAAGACTTTGTTCGTCGTGGCTTCGGGTGAAGGCACCAGTCCAGACCCGTTAATACTCAGTTCTTTCATTTCTTTGCTCGCATTTGAAATACGACAAAGATCGTGACGACTTGGCTGGACTTGCGATGAATGCGAACCAACATAAACGTCTCAAGCCCGCCTACTTGGCTGTCGTCAACCGCCTCGGCGAGTGTCGGCCATTTGACGTGAACACCCCTCGGCATCTGATATGTCAACCTAGGTAAGATTTTCACGGAAGGACGTTCTTGAACCCCCGCCCAGCCAATTTCTCGGCCTCCTTCTCTGAATTGGACGAACTTTTTATTCAGATACTTCTACAAT
This sequence comes from Amanita pseudoporphyria, assembly GCA_003316615.1. NCBI lineage: Eukaryota > Fungi > Basidiomycota > Agaricomycetes > Agaricales > Amanitaceae > Amanita > Amanita pseudoporphyria. Next base: position 6,969 of record QFEO01011624.1, on the reverse strand, counting down.
AGCGAGATGTCAAGTTGTTAAAAAGTATGTTTATACTCATAATTGCGCTGCACCACCTAAAAGTAGAACTTGTCTGCAGTCAATTAAGCAGGAACTACGATGGATGCTATGCAGGATGCATGCACTTTATATATCTCAAATCATATCGATACCCATCACCTCTCCTTGCACGAGTTTTTTCAGGACAAGAGGCCCACTGGAAAATGCTACATTCATCCTGTATGGATTTCACTAGTGCGACTACGCCGTACCCTCAAACCATGGAGATTGATGCTTCGTGTAGTGCTGTTCTGCCCCATAATTGGATTAGGAAACTCGATCAAATGGATCATCGAATCCCCAATGAGCGGCATAGCGGAATGCATACCCAATAGCGTCGGTGGGTACCGTGGATATTGCCGTGAATATTGCACCTGCTGCTGCTTGTTCTTCATCTGCCTATGCGCTGAATGTAGGAATGATGTGTCGAATTAATCGATTGTGTATTCCGTCTCTACCGAGTCCCAACGTGTTCACACGAAATAGTTGCTGCAGTTGGTTCGTCATGGAATCCTTTAAACGGCGATGGCCTTCCAATGACCCCTTCAGGTTAATGGGACAGATTGTTATATATTGCTCAAATCTGAGATTCACTTTGTGGGCTATCAAAGAACCGCCTGCTGGCAGCTCGTTTCGCTCTAGCGTCTACAGATGTATGATACAGTAAGTCCCTTTTCCAGGAATACATTCATCTTATCACCATCCTTCTCAACCTTTTGCAGGTTCTGGCTAAGCCCCTGCCTTGCAGCGGCGCAATGTTTCAACAACTTCCGAGTTGTAATCGTCTGCAACTCAGCTTTCCCACTATGTTGTCGAAAGATAGTATGAACTTTGAACTTGCTCGTCGGTTTGTAAACTTCGCTTCTGTGCGGGGTTATAATGACCATGATTTGTGGTCGATTATTCCCGGAACGTAAGAGAAGTGTTTTAGTGGGCACTCTCGGCCTCCCTATCAAAATTTTACGTACAGTGCGACTTATGACTAATGTCAGTGATAATGTGACTGATCATCGATCATCGATCATTACATGAACTCGTGGAGTACGAGGTTTAAAATTTAAACGTTCATCCCTTAGACATGGCTACAAAATCTGCTTTAACGTGCTGGACTACCGGAAAGGATGCAGACACTAGGCTTTTCATTCAAGTCAACAGTGATGGACTCGCGGAGGACTTGCGAGAGGCGATAAAGAAGGAGAATTTAGACATCATCTTGAGCCCACGACTAACACTTTTGTGCTGGTTTGTCGGGGAGAATCCAAACCATCGGATTGCGGTAGAAGTTGATATGGACGGTTACGTTCAGGACTTGAAGCGAGCAATAAGATCTGCCGTCGATCCAATGTTGAAAAGCATCCCTTCCTACAAGCTTTTGTTGTGGGACGTATGTACCAAAAGACTATGTGTCCAAAATCATCCTTAACTCTTTTTACAGGTTTTCATACCCCTGGATGACCAGTACCGTAGAAATATGCGTCAGCTTGCCGACGACGTGAGACAACTTAGACCACCACTCACCAACGACATGAAGTTGTCCAAAATCTTTGTTGAACCGCCGCCCAGTGATCACCTCCACATCGTCGTTATGGACCCTCGACTCTCTCTTTTGTGCTCGTTTATCGAGGACAAACAATATCATAATGTTTCGGTACGGATTGATGCGAATAAGCGTGTCTGGCAGTTGGAGCAAGCAATAAGATCGGCGGTTGCCTATCCATTATTGACAGATGTGCCGAAGGAGGAGGAAGTTGTATTATGGCAGGTAAAATCTTTAAGGCATCATTAACCAAAGATTTTTGTTGATATTCGATAGGTATCCATACCTGTTGATGACCCGGAATCTCGCCAGATACTTGTTCGACGTAGCGAGGAGGTCAGGAAGGAAGATCCACTTTCACCCCTAAAACGATTGTCAGAAATTTTCGTAAATCCGCCGCAAGAAAAGTGCATTCATATTTTTTGTTGGCATGGTACAGAAATTTTGTTTTCTTGCCCTCTAGTATTTACTTAAAGATTTCCGAAAACGCTCTAGAATCTATGGAGAACCGAGCGTACGGCATGATACGGCAGCACGAGCAAACCGTCAAGTACCACCGATCGATGGCATTCCGTAAGGTTATACGCATGTCGAAAGGGGGTGACTCGTCTGAGAATGACCCTGTTTACGATGGGCGGCCTCACACTGCCAAAGGTCTAATTCCCGTGACACTACTCCATCCAATCTTAGCTCAGTTTGCGCAAGATTGCAAGGACCTTGAACCCACGAACCAAGAAAACAATCTGGTTCTAGATTTGATGAGAGATATGGAAGATTCCTTCGTAAATAAAGAGGAGCGCCTAGAAATGTTCAAAGACTCTTTAAAATACTATATCAACATGAAGCTGGACACGACCAACATCGGCAATCACAGGAGCGATGGGCATCTGGCGGTAGACAGGACAAAGGTATACTTCATAATGGAAGTGAAAAATGAAATTTCCTCGATGGAATCAGAGTCCTCTGGTGGAGCCCGCTTCCGCTATATAGAAGCGAGTCGGATCTACTTTGCAGATGAGAATATTTGCAGCGATTCGAGGTACCCGTGTATATTAATGACAATTGCTGGTGCGTTGTGTCGTACTCACTACTATTTGACGCTCACATTATATCTACGCAGGTTCATACATTGGCTTCTCTGCCGCAGTCTGGCAGGATCGGGCAGTGATAGACCCTATCACCCCGATGCTCCCATTGCATTGCCATTCTAACGATATAGAAATGCGCAAAACTATCTCTCGTTCTCTCGGTGCCTTGAAGAAAGCGGTGGAAGCACTCAAGGAACACTACACAAACAATGAAGAAGATCATGACTTACCCGAGAGAACATTTCCGTACCAAACTCGGTTTGAGTCACTTCAAGGTTCAAAAGACACTGCTAAATTCGAATACTGGTCACCACATAAGCCAGATTCGGATGTGACCTTAGTCCTCCGCAGACTGCGGAAGAAACTCGTCTTCCATGCCGAGCATTCAACTACTAAAGAATTCATTTGTGTCAAGTTTGTCCGATCTTATTCACGTGAAGTTCACGAAATTTTATCCGAAATGGGCGTTGCCCCAAGATTACTAGGATATGAGACCTTGAAGGGTGGCTGGACTATGGTCGTTATGGACAACTTTGTGGTTGAATATACCTCTCTTTATAATGACGACAAACGCTGGGAACGTGGACATTTGTACGACATCATCAAGAGCAAAGTTGAGCAACTGCATCGAAAGGGTTACGTTCATGGAGATCTCCGCGACGCGAACGTCATGGTGAAAAGGGATCAAATCAACGACGAGTTCCTCATATCTGATTTTGACTGGTCTGGAGCAATTGGAAAAGTTAGGTATCCAATGAACATTAATCGTTCAGATGATCTGTGGCGACCTGATGAAGCTGTGGATGGTCAACTCATCAAAGCTGAACACGACATGGCGATGCTCGATGAAATGTTTGGGAGACGATCCGAATAGCCTCATTATGTATAATACCGTTTATTTCCAGAGCAGAATGACTAGCGTGTCTCGAGTACATGTTAGAGTAAGCGCCAATGAATAATGCCGTCTGATTCCCACGTTGCGCCTCTGTCGCCAGCCTCGTTCGTAGATGCGCCCATAGGCGACGTATGGAATATCCCTTCTCGACTTTGGCTCTTTAGTCATAATAGCTCACGTATATGTCCCGAACGGATCCGAATTCTTCCCATGACGACCCAGACTATCGTCAATCGGGTAAAATGCCCCTGCAGGACCAAATACCTGTGCCTCCCAGGCTGGTTCGGTACCGTATCGACATTACCGTTATCGATCACTAGAACCAACTATCGCGCTTCGTGGATTGTTATTAGTTTCCCCAGTTTCTTGCTCAGGGTGGTGGCAGGCCCAAGTACGAAACGGCGGAAGTGCTTAATGGCATCGTCATTGCGCAAGCGTAAGCATTGAAGCATAGAGCCCAAAGAACAAATGAAGAGTCACTTTTCAAGCAAGGTATACTCGCGTGTTCATAAATTAGTAGAACCGTAGCCCTCCAAATTGTATATATACTTCAACACTTTTACCAATAAATAAGCCCAACCCCAAGAGCATTTAAAATGCAACAGTGACCTTCTCAAACCCGCCGCCAAACAGAGAAATCCCTGATCCCCAGTAGGCATCAAAAACCGGGTCATTGAACACGCCTCCAGGCAGAAACGCTTTTGCCTCATCCTCCACTTCCTTTTCATGGTCGCCTTCTTCGACGTAGAGCCGATCCTTCTCCTTCACCTCAACGCTGATGACCGTCCCCTGAACAACCGTCTCCACTTTCTCTGCGACAACGCGCACTCCATAAGGATACTCCATGCCAATCTTAATCTCTCTCAGCATAGTTCTGTCCGAGACAGCCTTCCTCTCTTTAACGAGTCGCTTCGCCATCTCAAACCAAAGCTCCACGCACGTCGACCCAGGCGTAGCATCCCAAGGCGACGAACAAATTGGTCCCACATTAATCTCGAGGCTTTCCAGCTCCGGACAAGGACAAATCCTATCGTCGTCATCAGGAATCATCGCAAAAAGCACGTTCTCCACGCCTACATCTTCTACGACCACTTTTTTAAGGTTCATCGCACCGCCTAGCATCGCTCGCAACGCTCCGTGCTGGATTGGTCGCTCGCCGAATTTGACGTTCTTCAGCGTAAGCTCTTCCACCTCCAAAAACGGCATCCTCGGCTTTCCGTTCTCTCCTTCTCCGTTTCTTTCGGATAGGCAAGTCAATACACTATCTCCGTCTATTTCCTCTGGGTCCGCGAGGTGGGCGACGTCCTCCAACACAATCTCTTTAACATTCGGTGCCCATACCAATCCAAACGCGGCTCTTGCCTCTACCAATGAGCGGTAGCCGACCACTAGCTTCTGTAGACTTTCGAGCCGTACCTCTTCCAAGGCTTTGTTCGTCGCAGCTTCGGGTGAAGGCACTGGTCCAGACCCGCTAATACTCAGTTCTTTCAATCCCTTGCTCGCATTTAAAATACGACAAAGATCACGAGGACTCGGCCGAACTTGCGATGAATGCGAACCAAGATAGAACGTCTCAAGCCCGCCTACTTGGCTGTCCTCAACCGCCACGGCGAGTGTTGGCCACTTGACGTGAACGCCCCTCAGCATCAGATGCTTTAACCTAGGTAAGATTTTGACGGAAGGACCGTTCCCCACTGAAGTGTCCCTGGACAGAAACGCTGGGTTCATCATACTCTTGGGCTGGAATTCGGGGCTGAAGCTCACGAAATCGTTGCACCTCATCAAAGTAAGCGTTTCGAGAAGAGGAGCACCCTGTGTGGTAATACGGCGGTTCATCATGCTGAGAGCCATGAACAAGGGAGCCCAAGTGTCGGTTAGGATCGTAAGGGAGCGCCAACGATCAAGATGGAAAATGAGGCGAGAAATGGAGCTGCCGATGAGATTATAGGGACCGGAAGGGTTGTAGTTGCTAGTGGGATCGGGCATAATTCTATCACGTAACGGAATGAGCAAGGACAATAAAACATATATATATCTTCAAAAACTTACTCTGGCTCAGAGAAATCCCATTCGTCGTCTCTAGCATCGATAAGGATATCAATAGGACATTTCCCCGACAAGATCAAGTACGAGACAATATGCCTCGTATCTAACAACCGTGTAGGCCTGCGGGGTTTGCGGTAACCTGTG
>QFEO01011614.1:0-16290 GCA_003316615.1 Amanita pseudoporphyria | reverse complement strand
CATATCTTATCAGTCCCTGAAAAATGCTGTCAAACAATACTAATATTGTTTGTGACATGTACATGTGTATCACTCTGTCACATATCTTATCAGTCCCTGAAAAATGCTTCCAAACAATACTGATATTGTTTGTGACACGTACATGTGTAACACACTGTCACATATCTTATCAGTCCCTGAAAAATGCTGTCAAACAATTCTAATATTGTTTGTGACATGCACATGTGTAACACATTACTACATATCTTATCAGTCCCTGAAAAATGCTTCCAAACAATATTAATATATTGTATGTGACATGTATACTTGTAACACACTGTCACACATCTCATCAGTGCCTGAAAGCATGTGGTGGTTGGAATGGGGGGCAGTGTTGATAACAGATAGAGGTGATTGTCAAAACCACTGACAATGCACATTTTGTCACAAATGTGACATAGATGACTGAGAGTCACAACATAATGACAGGGAAAAAGCTAAAAAATACAGATAAATAAGACAAATATGGAAAAACACTAACCCTAATACAAAGGTAAGTGAATTGTATATGGTGGCCTATAATTGTTGTGAAATCATATGATAGAACAAATACAACCAAATAGACTCCATGTACATTCCCTATAATTCCTTTTGGGTGGAATCTGACTATTCTCTGCATTCACATGGAATCCAGGCTCCCATTCCTTGTTATTTTGGCAGGAGCCCCAGCCATTTTCAATTGTGTGGAGTGCCAGGATTCCATGTGGAATCCACATGGAATGCATGGGGGAGTGTAAAGACCTCAGAGCCCCAGCCATTTTCAATTGTGTGGACTCCACATGGATTCCATGTGAAATGCATGGGGGAGTGTAAAGACCTTGGATCAAGGTATGGCTGGTTCTTGGCATGTACATCTTTATGACACTTCACAGCATCCTTCAGTAGCATCAATTGGAATTCACTAGCTTCAGCCCATTTCTGGTACACACCCTAGAAGAGTACAATTCAGTTGGGCCTTATGTAGCAACATTTCCTGGCTCACAACATACCTTGTGAGTAGATTGCATGTGTTGTCTCAGTGTAGTTACTTCAGCAATGAGAGACACAGGATGTTGAGGTGACTTTTTGCTAAATTTAAATTAGTACAATAATCACACCCTGTAGTTGTAATCTCACTCACAAGCACAAGTGACAACTTCAATAGTTCTTGTTGTTAATCTGATGTGACAGTGTGAGAAAAACTGATCCACATCACAGCTACAATCTTTAAGAGCCATCTTAGGGACCTTGTCTGTTACAACTATACAAATTCTGGATGTTGTTGTATGTACTTTTACTTTTCACTGTTTATCTCCTCAGATTCCAACAGACTACCATTCTTACTTATGATGTACTTATGACATCACCCATACATCACTTCCTTCCATCATATTCCATATGACTTCATCATTTACTACACATGGTCTTGTTGACGCATTCTTATGTTCTCTTTACCTCTATTAGACACAGTTCCTCATTAGTATATAAGGACCCCATGTAATGGTAGTTAGAACCTAAGTTCGACTTAGGTTGTTATCAATCTAGATCATTTACCTCTACATTGCACTCAAGGCTGATCACTGCATCATGCTGCATCTGATAATCCTCATGCTCATGTACTTAGTCTTAGTGCATGAGTTCCTTGAACTTTACATTTGGTATTCGACACTTGTTGACACTGGACTTGTCACTGAACTGCAAGTCCTGTTAGTCCAAGCAATACTAAGTGTTCTCTGTTATAACACTTAAAGTTGAACTTACCTGGTTTGACTACTACGTCATCAACCCTATCAAACTTCTGGAAAGCAGGCCTGTAGGTCACCTGCCCTGACTCACCAAGATTTCCTTTGAACTATGAAAGATCCCCACACCCCCTCCCAACAAAGCAGAATGACACTCTGGAAACAAATATTGTTAGAATCTCACTATTTGGCCAACTGGACACTATCCACACTAGTAGACAATCTCAGACTTCGCACTTTTAGTCTATTTGAGCAATGTCAACAAGTGTATTAACCAATCCAAGTGTAGGAGTACTGTACTTCTTCCTACATGTAAGGAAAGCTATGTACTGATACCAAATATGGTAATTGCACCGTAAGGCGTGAGTATTACTGTCCACTATATCGCGTCCAATATATTTACAGTGTCCTGAGCATTTTCTTCGCTGGGAACGAGTCCATATCTTCAATAGTTCATGAGTTATGAACAAATCTAACTTTGTACACATATTCACATGTGTGTTTTCACCACTTTCAACAAATATACCCTCGATAATACTGTTATTAAATTGGACATGAGAGACAACATCTGGAAATACACAGATGGCACACATGTTGAATCTAATAAGTTTTGGATTCCACAGTGATTCTCAAGACTGCCTAACTCTGTAGTTCTCCATAACGACATTTACTTTCTTAATCACTTATACCTCCACTTTGACCATCAGAACAGTCGTTGGTATTACCACTTCCAAGATACAGATACCTATTCCCCTGTTGAGGACAAACAGTTTCTAGGACCACATTGGGAACCAGGGAAAAAGGAGCAACACCTTCCAGCAGATCAGTTACACCTGAAATCAAAAGGAAAATCTTACCAAGTCCCTAGTGAATCAGGATCAGAAAAATCGTTTCACAATCCTAGTGACTTCCCTTGATTGCCTACGCTAGCAATAGCATCATCATCAACTCTACTACCAATCAGTAGAACTGAGTCAGAAAAAACCATTAAACCAAAAGAAGACTCACCAAAATCACCAAACCTCCCACAGACCCCACCTCCACTACCACCTAGATCATCAACACTGCCCCCACCTGGACCCCCAGACCCACCCCACCTGAAATAGACATGGCAGATGCCACATCCCTGAATAACAAAGCGCCCTTACCAAGCCACTTTACTGGTGATAAGAACAAAGCACTTGACTTCATCGCTAACTGCAAATTATACTTCCAACTTGTTGATATGTATAATACTGACAGGAAAAGGATCACGTTCATCCTTCTCTTATGTGGAGATAAAGCCAAACAATGGAAGAATAATAAGCTAGAAGAATATGATGCTATGCCAACTAAATGGGATAATTATGCTACATTCAAAAGAGAGTTTTTGAAGCATTGGGGAGAAGTGGATAGTCCAGGGACAGTGATAACGAAGATCTACAAGATACAAAAATGACAATTGCCCATCCTGATATACATTGACCAGTTTAAAGAACTAATCTGACAAGCAAGGATCACTGAAGACACTGCTGCCATACCATTATTTACTCAAGGGATACCTGGAGAAGTAATGTGACAGATAATGATGCTTAACCCTGAAATGTTAAATGATTGGTATGAATATGCATTATGAGCCAACAACACATGAAACCAATCTGCTATCTTATCCAGTATCACCCAATCAGGAAGTAAAGGACACAGACGATCACACTACAGAGACCCAGATGCCATGGATGTCAATACCATTGCTATCAACGCAATGAGTAAAGAAGAGCGAGAATGGCACTTCAAAGAAGGATTATGTTTTCATTGTCATAAAACTGGGCATCAGTCATGAGAATGTACACAATGACAAGGAGGATCAAAAGGAGGAGGACGAAAGACAAACTGGAAAGGCAAAGGAAAAGGGAACCAATTCAAGAAAGGCCGTTCCATCAGACAAACCACAACAGGTGATGAGAATGAAGAAGAAGAAGACTCGCAACCAGAAGAAAGGGAGAGTTACATGATGATTCATGCCCTATTACAGAAATTACCCCAAGAAGAAAGGATCTGAGTATTCATGGACACAGAAGAGGATTTTTAGAACCAGGATGTACCCCAATGGTTACCACCCCTGATAACAAATCAGATATGATAGTTGTACATGAAATCATTGTAAACTCTCTATCCAATAAAATGATTTCACTGCCAATCACGATTACCCTATCTGATCAATCCATTGATAACCAAGTGCTAATCGACTCAGGCGCTGAAGGATGGTTCATTAGCGAAAGACTAGCCTCTCATTTCAAAAGAGTACCATTACAAAAACCACTAAAAGTACAAAACATAGATGGATCTGAAAATACAAACAGGGAAATTATAGACAAGTGCCTGGTGCCTATGAACATACAAGGGAAAGAAACGAACGATTGGTTCTACATTACCAATCTCAGCAATCAGGACTTGATATTCAGACTGCCTTGGTTAGAGCAGTACAATCTGAAAATAGACTGGAAAGTGAAGTCAGTGGAATTCCCAGATTCTGACAAAGACAAGATTCGTGTTGCCCTGAGGAGCTGCCTTTTGGGTCTAGAAAAGGAGCTGCAACCCAAATGGGACAAGGATCTCGTGGTATGGTTCTTAACATCACATAAGAAGCCTGAGCCCATGGATCAACTACTTTGGAATAACACTTCCCTGTGGGAAGATGTGCAATATAGTGAGGATGCATTTGAATTAAACCTGTTTAGGTTTTCCCCTGCTCAACAGATGGCACACAAATATACTAGTCAAATGACTGATGACCAAAGTAAGACTCCAGGACAGGAGGAACCCAAACTGAAGGACAGGAACAAGATGCCACCCCCAGAATACAAGCAATGGAGCAACATATTCGAGAAAGAAGCAAGTGAACAATTCCCTGAATCTAGCTAGACCTTGGGACCATGCCATAGACCTCAAAGATGGATTCATACCGAAATGAGGAAAAATCTACAATCTATCTCTGCTCAAGCAAAACTCACTCAATATATGGATTAAGGAACAGTTAGTGAAAGGATATATCTGACCATCAAAATCACCTCAAGCAGCAACCTTCTTTTACATTGAAAAGAAAGAAAAAGGAGTACTACAACCTTGCCAAGATTACCACTACCTTAACGAATGGACTAAGCCAAATTCATACCCATTACCCCTCGTATCAGATCTCATGTCAAAATTAAAAGGATTGAAATATTTCATGAAACTTGATCTACGATGGGGATACAATAATGTCTGTATTAAGGAAGGCAATGAATGGAAGGCTGCATTTGTAACAAACAGATGGCCTGGTGCACGTCCATCATTTGTTCCATAGTGCCACAGTTAGTGACAGGGGGAGGAATGCATGAGGATGAGGGAGAGGGCATTATTATGTCATTAGGATCAAATTCATCGTCAGAGGGATGGGGCAACTGAGGGGGATCCAGAGTTGGCAAACATCGTTGTCATCTAGGGTCTAAGGTTTGGAGACAGATGCACTGAGATTTTTGTCATTGTTGGACTAGATTGATGAGATGACTACCACCAGTGGGATGTAAAGATGATGTGAGAAGAGGGGATGCTGAACAATGGGCTCTTAAGGGGTGTGGCATTTTTATGGTTCCCAATTGGCTTCTTCTTCCTTTTCAATCCTACTCATGTCCTCCCTGTGGCTCGCTTTGTGCAGTTCTACGTCCAACATCAACCCTTTGCCCTTCCATTGGATCCATCACTTCTCCCACACTTCAGGGTCCATATAATTTTCATATGGCCTAAAGGGGATTTCCTTCATCTCCATTGCTTGGATATGTCTGATTGCCGTTGGGTACTTCTGATGGAAGGCCTTTAGTTTTGCTTTGGCATGTGCCAGGTTACTGGCAGGTTCCCATGTGTTATGATCCTCAGAGTAGCCCCTCCACCATACCAAATATTCCAATTTCCCTCTTTGTAATCTTGAGTTTTCTATTTCTTCTACCTCATACTCTTTTTCACCTTGAATCTCTATTGGGGGCAGGGGCAACACCTTTTGTCCTTTTAACGGTTTTACATAGGGCCATACTTGTGACACATTTACCACCAGGTGAATATTTTGGCTAAACAGTAAATTTAATTCTATGGTGTTTTCTGAAATGATGGCCTTTATGGGATAAGGCCCTATCCATCATTCTGCCAGCTTCTGTGTTGGATGATCTCATAATTGTATATTTTTGGTGGATAACCACACTTTATCACCTTCTTTGTATTCCAGAGCTTGACTCCTATGTTTGTCTGCGTTTTGTTTCATGATTTCTTGCAACTGTGTGAGAGCTGCTTGTGCTTCTTCGTGAACCTTCTTCATAGTCTTGGCAAATTCCTGTGCTGAAGGGTGCTTACTTTCCCTTCTCACATCTATCCCCATCCAAGGATTCTGCCCTTGATTGCTAAAGAACGGGGATTGTTTGGTAGCTGCATGTATCTGGTTATTGTATGCAAACTCCACCATGGCTAGCCATTCTGCCCAGTCCTCCTGTCTCCTATCCATGTACATTCATAGATATTTTTCTAGATCTTGGTTCATCCTTTCTGTTTGACCATCTGTCTGAGGATGGTAGGCCATCAAAAGTTTAGTTTGTATTCCCAGTAACTTGTTTAATTCCTTGGTTATTGTGGCTGTGAATTGTGGGCCCTGATCAGATATTATAGATTCCAGTAATCCGTGGTGTTTCCATATATTGTCCCTAAATAAGGTTGCTAGCCCTATTGCCAATGCGGATTCAGTTGTTGGTATGAAATGAGTCATTTTAGTTAACCTATCGCACACCACTAATATAGCATCATTTCCTTTTGATGGTGGCAATTTGACTATGAAATCCATAGTTAGGTGCGTCCAGGGTTGCTTCAGTGCCTCGTTTGGCCTTAGTTTTCCTGCTGGAGGATCCGGATGTGTTTTCATCCTTTGACATTGGTCACAGTCTTGGACATATTTTTTGACATCCATCATGATTCCCGGCCACCAATAATTTTGTGTTAATAGTTCTGTGGTTTTCCACTGTCCCAGATGTCCCGCCACTGGTGAATTGTGGTGAAGTTTTAATAGTTTGGATCATAATACATCCTTTGCTGGAACATAGACTTTTCCATATCTTAATACCAAGCCTTGCTCCATTTCCCATTCATGATTATCAGTTTTCTGTATTCCTGCTGCTTTCATAGCTTCTATTGCTTTTTGGACTGGGTGTTACAGTTATACGAGTTCAGGACGTTATTACTGTCTGTACTTTTACTTTTTCCTTTACTCCGTTTCCTTCCTCGGAACCCCTCGGACTACATTCCTACTTATGACGTATTCATGACATCACCCTACGTCACTTCCTTCCATCACATATGACTTCATCGTTTACTTACATACGTCATTATGTACGCGTTCTTATGGTTCCTTTGTACATATTTCGACACAGTCTCATTAGTATATAAGGACCCCGAATGTAGTAGATAGAACCCTAAGTTCGACTTAGGTGCTTTACGGCAAATCTAGGTTGTTGAACACGGAATCCTTACGAGACTCATCTCAGAGGCTGATCATCGAATCACGCTGAATCTAATCATCCTCACACTCGCATACTTGGTCTTAGTACGCGAGTTCATCGAACTCTACATTTGGTACTCGGCACTTGTTGACGCTGGATTTGTTGGTGATCCACAAGTCTTGTTAGTCCAAGTAGTACTAAGTGTTCTCCGTTATAACACTGGGTGTTAGAATCTCACTATTTGGCCAACTGGACACTATCCACACTAGCTGACAATCTCAGACTTCGCACTTTTAGTCTATTTGAGCAATGCCAACAAGTGTATCAACCAATCTAAGTGTAGGAGTACTTACTTCTTCCTACATGTAAGGAAAGCTATGTACTGATACCAAATATGGTAATTGCACCGTAAGGCATGAGTATTACTGTCCACTATATCGCGTCCAATATATTTACAGTGTCCTGAGCATTTTCTTCGCTGGGAACGAGTCCATATCTTCAATAGTTCATGAGTTATGAACAAATCTAACTTTGTACACATATTCACATGTGTGTTTTCACCACTTTCAACACTGGGTCATCCCAAGTGGTGTTTCTTCGTATCTCTGCTAACACTTCCTGTTCTGCCCCTGTAATAAGCAAATGCCCTTGTCATAGTGCTGCTATTTTAAAAAATTCTGGCTTTAGCAATACCACATCTTTATTATCTAGTGCCATCCCCTCCTTAAGGTCTGGCCTCCTGGACAGAGCATCCACTTTAGTCATTGTAACTCCCACACAATGTTCTAATTTAAAATTGAATTGGGAGAGATACAATGCCCAACAAGCTTGCCACCTGTTAAGCTTTTTTGCTTTCATGAAATATTCAAGATTTTTGTGATCTGTCCAAATTGTGAATTGGAGTGGAGCACCCTCAAGATGGTGGCACCATGCTTTGAGGCATCGCATTATACCCAACATTTCCTTGTCATGAACATCATAATTGCACTCTGTTTCATTGAGCACTTTTGATAAGAATGCCATGGGTCACCATTTCCCATCATCACAAAGCATGGATAAAATGCCTCCTGTCACATAATCGGAAGCGTCAGATTCTATTTGTAACTGATGTTGCTCATCTGGTGTTACCAAAAGTGGTGCATTGGTAAATCATTGTTTAAGTAACTGAAACATGGTATCAGCTTCTGTAGTCCACTGCCATAGTTGATCCTTTTTAACAAGTGCATGAAGTGCTGTAGCGATCTTTGCAAACCCTTCTATGAACCATTGGTAGTAATTTGCTAGCCCCATGAAATGTTGAACATCCTTGACAGATTTCGGTATAGGCCAGTTAAGGATAGCTTCTACTTTTTTCAGATCCATTTGAATTCTCAGTTTCTGTAAAGACTAATATATCATTGATGTAAATGATTACTTTGCCAGTATTGATAAGATCTTTGAACAAATCATTCATCATGGTTTGGAATGTAGCTGGTGAATTGGTTAACCCAAAGTACATTACCAATGGCTCATAGGCTCCCTGGAATGTGGTAAATGCTGCCTTCCATTCATCTCCTTCTTTAATCTGTACATTGTTATAGCCCCATTGTAAATCCATTTTTGGTAAAGACCTTGGCTTTCCCTGCTTTATCCACTAGTTCTTATATTAATGGTAATGGGTAGTTATTTTTGATGGTTCCTTCATTAATATGTTGGTAGTCCTGTACCATCCTTTTCTTTCTGTCTTTCTTTGCTATGAAAAATACTGGAGAGGTTTGGGGCAATTTCGAGGGCCTAATATATCCCTTTTTGAGTTGATCAGCTAGGAATTCCTGTACCTCATGTTGCTCATCAGGGGACAGTGGATATACCTTCCCCTTTTTTGGAGAAAACCCTTCTTTTAATTTGTTAGCATGATCCCACAGCTTCCTGGTTGGCATTCTTTCTGATGCTTGTTTTTCAAAGACTGATAGGTATTGATGAAAAATCAAGGGAACCATGCTTATGTCTGCCACCCTGATCCATTGTTTCATTTTTGCAATGCTTCCTTGACTCCCTTGTTGTGGATGCACTCTTTCTGGTGCTTCATTGATGTAATTGAGCAGTACAAAGGGGTATTTGTCATTATGATAGTGTTGTGGATGTTTTATATCCTCTATCCATGTCAAATTCTTATCTTCTTCTTGTTTTTCTTCTAGCCAGAATGCAAAGTCCACCTCTCATTCCTTTTTGTAGAGGTAATTCATAAGCTCCCATCATTGGGCTTTTCTCCATTTGGTTTGTTTTTGTTTGGTGAACTCTTTCTTCCTAAACCCGCAAGATCTTGGACATCTTTCTAACTTGACTTCTCCCATTACCCAATTAACATCTGGGTTATGTTTTTGGAGCCAAGTTGATCCTACAATCATATCTGCTTTTCCTAAATCGCAAACCTCAAAGGTGGCTAATTCATTGTGCCCTTGATAGTGCATGATCACATCCATTTCGCAGGTTATGCTTCCTCCTTTGTTCATGGTTCCATCTATGTTTTGAACAGGGATTGCCTTTTCTAATTTTCATGTTTTTATGTTGTTTTGTTTAACCCATCTAGGGTCTACAAACATTCCTGTTGCCTGTGAATCTAACAGAGCTTTTGCCTTGATTTGCTGATGGGTGTCTGGTAATTCAATTACAACCTCCATTGTTACTTCTCCTGATATCCCTACTGCTCTGATGAAATGCCTCAGTGTTTCGGTGGACAATGATTTTTTATTGGGTTTTTTAGAGGAATTAAGTGTCACTTGGGTTCTTGTGTGACCGCACTTTAGGTTGCAATCCCCAAAGGACACCTCTGATGAGGAGACTAAGGTCTCACTATCTGAATCTATTATTGTGTCCATGTCCAATTCTGAATACCTGTTTTGAGAGTTCAGTTGAGGCCTGACTGACTCTCTTTGTCTTTTCCCTGCTCCTTTGCCTGTTCATCTTCATTAGGCTTGTTGAAATGTTCTTTCATCTCTTCATATGTCATTGCTTGCACATCTAGAGTTGATAGACAGTTTCGAGCCATATGTCCTATTTTTCTGCATTTATAACAATGCATCGGCAGGTGCTGGTTCCAGTCAATATCCATAGGAGCTCCATGTCCTCCCTGTATTCCTGGATTAGGATTACCCTGTGGCTGAGGTGGGTAGGTATTATTTGGATGCTGCCATGGTCGGTTGTTGTTAATATTCATCTGTCCTTGTGGTTGTTGTGTATTAACCTGAGACAGTAGCTTAGGTTGTTGCGTGTTGGAAGTTGTGCTGGGTTTCTTCACATTATTCCCTGATGTTGGTCCCCAGTTGGCCCTCTGTTTATAATAGGCTTCCTCTGCTTTGGCCTGTCTCCATTGTTTGTCCAAGTGTTCTGAGAACTGGACCCAATCTTCATAGGTTGCTGGTACTGCATCAGGAAAACATGCTTTTCCTTTTTTGGCCTTTTCAGCTTTTTTGTCCTTTTGCAATTTTTTTATTGCATTTCTGCACAATTTAGCATGTTTTAACACACCTAAAAAAGGAAAAAAAAGGTAGGAGAGATGGCTTTTTCTGCTTTTTTGTCCTTTTGTTAACCTTTTGTCCAATAAAGGGAAGTAAAGTAGAAAAAAGGCAGAAAAATGATGTGCAAAAGGAGCTGCATGTTTTCCTGATGTGCGTCCATTTCAAGGATTCTCCTTCTTAAACCAAAGTTTAGACCTTCCTTATACATCTCTCTTAGTGCTACCCTGTCCATTCTGGAATTCATCACATAGTTCTTGAAGTCCTGGCTGTAGGTCTGTGCATCCCTTTGTCCTTGTTGGATGACTTTCAACTTGTTGATGGCAGTGACCTGTTCTTCATCTCTGTCTCTGAACTGTGCTCTTAACTGATAGAAGAGATCTGAGACTGATCTGGGGAAAGTTCGATCTCCCCTCTCTTGCGCTTTCATAAGGTTATCTCTCCATTGGACAGCATTAACTCCTGTAACATAGGATAATACCCAGGATACTTTTTCTGCTTCCATGGTATTTCGTAGTTTTAATGTGATGAACAGTCTGCATGCAATAATGAAGGATTCCAGTTTATCTTGATTTCCATCATAGGGATCTGGTTTGGCTGCATCTAGATATCTTGGCCTGTGATACTGTTTCTAAACCAAAGGTTGGTGTGTTGTGACCATGATTTCCAAAATCATAGGTTGTGGTTGGTATTGGTATCTGCAGCTGTGATGCATATACCAATTGCAGGTGTTGGGAATTGAAGATTTCATTTATCTGGTGCTGCATCTGTTGCATCATCTGTTGCTGTTCTAATATCATCTGCATTAGGTTCTGCAAGTTAGGCATCTGGGTTGTTGGTATGGTTTGCGCTCCCATTCCATTTCTGGGCCCAACTGGAGGCAGTGAGGGTGTCAACGGATATGGTAGTTGTTCTTCTCCTTTGCCCTCCTGTGGGTCCTGAGGAAACTGGGTTTGTTGTGGTGCTGCCATGTGAAATGGTGGTGGTGGTGGTGGTGGTGGTGAATACACTGGTAACAGTTCTCCAATAAGCTCCATGTTGGAGTTGAAGAGGTTGTTAGGGTTTAGGGTAAGTGGGTGCTGGGTTGCTAGTTGAACTGGTGGTGGACCGAACACGTGTGGTTCTTCCTGTATTGATGGTTGAGAAGTTGGTGTCTCTTCTGTGCTTGGGGTGATAGCTGATATGGTGGGATTCCTTTATTCAGCCTTTGGTGTTGTGACAACAGCTGATGGCACAGATATGGGGGAGTCGAGTTCTACTGTTAGAACCACCTCAGGCCATGTGACACAACACTGAGAGTTCAAATGAGAACTAAGGTAGAATAGCTGAAGTCCATGTAGGACTATGAGAGAGAGTACAGCAGTAGAGATTGAGAGTCATATCATGATGATACTAAGTTGACCGAGGGAAACCCTAAGGGAACTCAACTGAGTTCCCTTAGTGTTCTATTGGGGTTTATATATGTTTTACAAGGTACTAATAATAGTTCATATGAGTCATCCATAGAACAGTCCAGAACAATGAGTAAGTATCATAGAACTAAGTAAACATATGTACACAAAGGTGGGATAGTGTCATGTGATATGTAACAAAAGTAACCATTCATAGCAAACTTAGTATGCTTGGTCAAGAAGTTCCCTGCAATAGGGATGAACTAAAACAATGAGCCCACTTGTCAAGAAGCGCTGCAACTAAGACCAGAATGAGAATTGGTAGCGGAGTGACTAAGGTCACTTGAGAGGTGCTCAGGGAACTGATAAGAGTTGATTGGAACTCAGGATCAGATGTGAGCTTGAAACGAATAGATTAAACTTAAGGTACTACTGCTAGTACATGCTGTTTATATACTACTTGGAGTATGTATGTGTTTATGTATGTATGTCACTATGTTCATTGATAATAGAAAGTGAAGGAATATGATGGAAGGATCATATGACTGATCTGATGTCATAGTAGAGTAAAAATAGAAGTCTGGTCTTATCCAGAATGTTAATGAACAGAGTAAACAAGTATATCATGAGAAAAAGTGAAAATGTATTGTAAGTTGTTACCATAAAGACATTAAACTGTAACATTAGCTCTTCACTAAGTTGAAATGTCCCTATTTCAAACATATATTTTTTTTGTAAAATTTCATAGTTATATGTAGATTTTTTTTATAGTTTTGAACATATGTGAGGGAATCTCAATTCCCATTGAAAATGAGCTGTCCATTTCATTGGAAATGATTCAGAGGGGATCACATGTTTTAGTAAAAATCCCTGTAGGGCTCTCCTGTAATGTTGGCAAAGCCAGCATCATCTAAGTCTCCATATCTGGTATGGTTGGTGTGGAGTGTGTCTTCTTCAACTGTTACCTCATGTTGTGTTATGCATCATCATCAGGGTTGATAAGCCAGATTTGGCTTCTTGATAGCTACTTCTTTATTGTGCCAGAGCACATCCTCAGTGGTCATACCCATTGCACCTTTAGGGATAGGGACATTCCTAGAGATGTTGTCAATGATAGTCAGGGTAGGAGAAGGGGGAGTGATTGAGGCCTTCTTCTTTCCTTTTCTAGTCTTAACAGGTTAGGCAGAGGTTGCATGCTAGGTTCAATTGTGGAGGCAACTGCTGCATCATGTGCCATTGTCTTGTGTGTATGTGCATTACATATTAGGCACTGTCCTCAATGGAGTCTATGGGATCATTGGTAGGGGGTCATGTACTTTCCAGGAATGGTGTTGGTTGACAATGGTACAGGCACAGGTGGAAAGGGACTGATGATTGGAGCAACCTTTTGTAATGTCCTTCAACCAACCAGTTCCATAATAGCCATTTGTAGGGCAGGGGAGCAGTAGGAGTCTCCTTTTGGAACTGGTATAGACTGGGGATCCAGTGGAAAAACCATTTGTGCATGTACATGTTGTTGTCTGGTGAGCTGCATGATATGAGAGGCATGGAATTGGATATCTTCAGTGATATCAGAAGTTCCGAGGCTGACTGAAAGGAGGTTTTGGTCTTATATTGGGCCAGCCATGCAGGATTTTGTAATGAGAATCTAAGAGACCAGTGTTTGCTTATCATCAACATGCACAAATATACCCTGCTGCATGTAATTTGGCCTTGGATTTGCTGCTTGGCAGCCCATACCCTCAAGTGTCTTCCATAAGCCTAACTGCTTGCATTCAATCCAGGGTCTTGTGAGGGGTTGTGGTCCATCTGTAGTGTATAAGAAATAACAACCTATCTAAAACCGGGGGTATAACCTGTACCTTGTTGGTTGTCAAGGCATTGAGTGCAGGTTGGATATATTTTTCAATGTCTGAGTTGATAAGTCAGTATAGGAGGTCTATGACATATTGATTCATAATGACATTACACATCATGTCAGTGTGCCATTGGGTTGTGCCAAGATTAGCAATTGCTTCGATAAGGTGGACTGCTGTGAAGTTCCAGTCTGAAGCAGCCATATTGATGAGGGTGACACAGAACTTGTGATGTATGATGAGGAACCATACTGATGTGATGATATTGGCCATACCAGGGGGAACAGTGGCTTTAGCCAAATCTAGGGTGGTAGTGACGCGAGTCTTGAGGCTGTTGAATGAGGAGTAGGAGGCTGTGAATGGGATAGGGATCATATCCATATCAGTTGAGATTGATCCAGAGTACAGAGGGAGGTTACCAAGTTCTCTAAAGGGGCCAGTAGTTTCAGGACCAGTTGGCCTAGGCATATCTGGTCATGGAGGCTGAGATACCTGTTCTGGGATAGGAGAATCACTCTGTCAGCTAGCGATAGTCCTGCCCTGATAAGCAGCACCAGCTTGTGTCTCACTGCTAGATACTTGTGGTAACAACAGCTCAGAGCAAGCATCTGCTGGGGAGAGAGGGTCAGGGAAATCCTCTCATTGGGAGCAATTCTCAGCTGTGGTGGTGCTGGCAAAGACATAGTCATTAGGATCCTGTTTGTTATGAATGGTTACTTTTGTTACATATCACATGACACTATCCCACCTTTGCATACATATGTTTACTTAGTTCTATGATACTTACTCATCTTTCCAGACTGTTCTATGGATGACTCATACAAACTATTATTAGTACCTTGTAAAACGTATATAAACCCCAATAGAACACTAAGGGAACTCAGTTGAGTTCTCTTAGGGTTTCCCTTGGTCAACTTAGTATCATCATGATACAACTCTCAATCTCTACCACTGTACTCTCTCTCATAGTCCTACATGGACTTAAGCTATTCTACCTTAGTTCTCATTTGAACTCTCAGCATTGTGTCACATGGCCTGAGGTGGTTCTAACAGTAGAACTTGACTCCCCCATATCTGTGCCATCAGCTGTTGTCACAGCGCCAAAGGCTGAATAAAGGAATCCCACCATATCAGCTATCACCCCAAGCACAGAAGAGACACCAACTTCTCAACCATCAATACAGGAAGAACCACACATGTTCGGTCCACCACCAGTTCAACTAGCAACCCAGCACCCACTTACCCTAAACCCTAACAACCTCTTCAACTCCAATGCAGAGCTTATTGGAGAACTGTTACCAGTGTATTCACCACCACCACCACCATTTCACATGGCAGCACCACAACAAACCCAGTTTCCTCAGGACCCACAGGAGGGTGAAGGAGAAGAACAACTACCATATCTGTTGACACCCTCACTGCCTCTGGTTGGGCCCGGAAATGGAATGGGAGCACAAACCATACCAACAACCCAGATGCCTAACTTGCAGAACCTAATGCAGATGATATTAGAACAGCAACAGGTGATGCAACAGATGCAGCACCAGATAAATGAAATCTTCAATTCTCAACACCCACAATTGGTATATGCACCACAGCTGCAGATACCAATACCAACCACAACCTATGATTTTGGAAATCATGGTCACAACACACCAACCTTTGGTTTAGAAACAGTATCACAGGCCAAGATAGATGCAGCCAAACCAGATCCCTATGATGGAAATCAAGATAAACTGGAATCCTTCATTATTGCATGCAGACTGTTCATCACATTAAAACTACGAAATACCATGGAAGCAGAAAAAGTATCCTGGGTATTATCCTATGTTACAGGAGTTAATGCTGTCCAATGGAGAGATAACCTTATGAAAGCGCAAGAGAGGGGAGATCGAACTTTCCCCAGATCAGTCTCAGATCTCTTCTATCAGTTAAGAGCACAGTTCAGAGACAGAGATGAACAGGTCACTGCCATCAACAAGTTGAAAGTCATCCAACAAGGACAAAGGGATGCACAGACCTACAGCCAGGGCTTCAAGAACTATGCAATGAATTCTGGAATGGACAGGGTAGCACTAAGAGAGATGTATAAGGAAGGGCTAAACTTCAGTTTAAGAAGGAGAATCCTTGAAATGGACACAGTACCAGCAACCTATGAAGATGTTAGAATCTCACTATTTGGCCAACTGGACACTATCCACACTAGTAGACAATCTCAGACTTCGTGAACACTTTTAGTCTATTTGAGCAATGTCAACAAGTGTATTAACCAATCCAAGTGTAGGAGTACTGTACTT
>QFEO01011611.1:0-21962 GCA_003316615.1 Amanita pseudoporphyria | reverse complement strand
CACCATGAAGGACTTGTACCCAGTTATAATTATAAACAAATGCTATTCAAACGGTCTAGGCAGTCCTTAGCCAACAATAACTTGATGAACTGTCATAGTAAGACTTAGATTTTTCGCTGTTATTCGGTCTACGCCAAAACATTCATTGCCCCAAAGCAAATTGTTTAACATAGTTGAGAAGCTCATGAAGTGCGAAAGAAAATAGGGTTAGACGCACAGGCGTGACAGACACGTGACTACCTATTTTTACTGAGTGGCTCAACCTTATTCCGTGTCCAGCCGAGACCCATATACACATGCAACGTGCCGATTTTTGCCGCGATAGCAAGGTACAACACCTTTTTTCTTTTCTTTCTTCGTATAGATACACGAACCTGATACTTTTTTTGGCCTCGGATCCGCCACATGTAGTGGTGGCCAAGTGTTGCAAAATTGTGACTGGCCAATGAGCACGTAAAATTACAATATGCACGGCTATGGCTGCATATTACGACAAATCTCCTTAGTTCTTGGCATCCTGGTGGTTGCACAAGTAACACGTCAATATATTGAACACTGTTAAACATGACAACGAAGACGCCGCGTCCGGTCACCTCCGTCCCATCCACGTTGCCGACTTTTGTATGTCCTTGCCATCTCTCAAACTTGTTCATCTATGTCTCGACTCTCCAGTGGTTGTGCAACGAGTATGACGTACATCGTACGGTAACAAAGGCCATTGCATGTGTTCGTCATACCCGCCTATCCGTTGCGGGCCTTCGCCTCTTTCTCCAACAAGTAAGCTATCACTTTCATCCTCATGGACGTTGCCCCCTACTACCTGGTAGTGGTCGTAAGATGTGGGAGTTAAGGCCTCCGTTTGTGGAGTCTTATCTACAACGACACCACATTTCCATTGGCCTCGGAATATCGGCTTTTTGAACACGTCAGATCCTTTACATGATCGGATCTTGCCTCACTAAATCTAAGGAATACCAAAGTTCGCCGTCTTCAAGATTCACTAACATATCGCCTTTAGGAGAATATGGCACTCAATCGGCGTTCGGATCGTTGTCCGCCGGCTCAAAAATATATCACTCGAAATCTATTGGACAGTCTGAGAGATTTCAATAGATTCAACTTGAAATGTATTGTTAAAAGGCAGAAGTGCTATCATGCGTGCCGCCATTGTATCCACCATCAGATGATCATGATCATCTGTCACTCGTCATCGGTATCACACGTTATTGAGAGGCTAACCAGCGTTTCCTCGCAGTCAGTTAGCTGTCTCTTTTTACTGCTATCTAGGCCATATTTGAGTTTTACAGCTTTTTCCCTAGCAACTTTAGACCTAAAATGTCGTGTCAGTTCATTCAGCCATCTTCAGACGGGGGTTTAGATGGCGGAAGCTACTGTAGCTGGTGCGTCAAGGAAGAACACGGGGAAGACAACGCAGTTACCGGAAGACGTTTGCAATCGCGGCGGTCGCCACATGAGCTTGAGCGACTATGATCACCAGTCAAACTCACTAGCGAAAGTTTGACCCCTCCATCAGGGACACTATCTACTATATACACGATAGATCGTGCATCATGTACTAGAGGTTCCAACTCGTAGCAATTCCAAACCTCGTCTAAAGCAGTTTTCAATCTCGCGAAAGTCAAATCAAGATACACCCCCCAAGGGGCGGACTCGTTAGCCTTCCTACCCTGTCGTCGCTGGTCACCGCCACCAGCCCACGCCCTTTGGCATGGTCTTACCTGCTGTGGCATGCACTCCTTTTGCTTGATTCGGGTAGTCTTTTGTATTTTACTTTCCCTTCGGGGTTTTTTTTGTACTGCCTAAACCAATCCATGTCTATTCAAAAAAAATCAAGATACCCAAAAACTGCGTCGCTCATGACAGGATGATCGTTTACTCGTAGGCAAGTCGACTTGTTTTCAAATATTTTATTTTTGTGCGTATAAATTAGCCGATGATTCAATCCAACGCAGTATGTTGCATGCCCAGTGTTTTATACTATGAAGGCTGCCTTGAAATGTAAAGGAAACATGATCTGGCCACGCTCCCACGGATTGCCCTACTGCGCTAAGTTCCGAGATCGTCGGTACATTCTGTGTCATTGCACAAGGTACGTACATGGGTTTTCTAACGCGTTTCTCGTTACTGCTGCTCGCAACAATTTCCCTGCATTAGGATACGCCGGTTTCCTTTTCCCTTTCTTTTCCTTTTTTACTTGGTTATTTTACAAAGGTCTTATCATTTGTACGGACACACAAGACCGCGGAGCGGTCTTAGAATAGTGATATATCATGTATCAGGCGATTATAAATAAATCTTTTCTATGCAAAGTAAAAAATAAAAAGGAAATACGATCACCTCTTTGGATAATCCGAACCTTCTTCTATCCTACATCCGCGGTTAAATCCGGCGGACCCCACCACCGTCCATCTCAAAGGTAGTTTATATGATTTGCTTCAGGTACTGTTAGTGGAAGACCCTCTCCTTTTGCGACCCGTCCAAGGCCGCAAAACTAGATCAACAGCGAGGTGGTGTGACAGACCTGCCAAGGCGGTTTACTCAGGTCCATGGAAGGAACGATCGTTCGGACCCATTCATAGTCTCCGTTAATTTACGGATCCGCTCCTTCTCTTCAAGATCGTTCCATTTCTACGGCACCGAGAGCCGTGATCAACTCGGTGTCGCTCGTGGACTTCCAAGAATTCTATTATAGACGCTCTGAAGTTCGCTGTCAGACATACATAGTCGATGTTCCCACAATTTTTTTCTAGGACACTCTGGCAGAATGGGCTCATGGGCACGGGTCGTTCTGAGTGAATGATGGTTCCTCATACAACGATTCGTCGGCACCCATGCTTCCGTATCCGACTGTCTTATTCAATTAAACCAATTCTCTGGCTTGACATGTAAAGGACAGGAGTACGGACTTCGAGACCGCCCTAAAAGGTCATATTCCCGATTGAAAAGAACTTGAAGCGAAGGATTTGTTTGTTGAACGTGGAACATTCAATAGCACCTTTTTCGGCGGATGCATTCGTAATCACAGATCTTGCCAACACTCACAGAAAATCTCAATGAAGTAAATTCCCGGGAGGGTTACATTGAGTTCAGTGCAAAAGTCTCGGCATTTAGAAACCACAGTCACTTAGATAAGTTTGGCGACATAACGCGGTGACATAACACGATCCTCGGACTCTGTAACATGGCATGCACCTCCGAGTCAAAGAAATTTTAGAGGCCAAATTGAAAAGCTTAGGCTATTACCCAGTTAGTAACTTCTCAAAAGCGATGCGTACTTAGAGAATAGTAAACCACCGGAGTAGATATGGCCAAAGATTTTGCTTCCTTTTGACTTGGCACTAGTTGGTTTGAGAAGTGATGTTCCTATCGTGCAAAAGATGGAAGCGAGCGAATAAGTTAGGTGGATGCGAGATGTTGACGAGATTTTTCCATTGAAAAGTAACAGTTGTTGAACGTTAAACATTCGGAAAGTCATGACTTTTCTTGTTTCAATAACCGTAAAATAACGTCTAATGTACAGATTAAATGGCCTAGTCTTGAATGCGGCGATGTCGTCTAAACCTGCACTTTTTCCTCCGGCACAAACTTTCCACTCCTTTTCGTGAATAGATCCTGTGCAACATTTGATTCACAATCGCACAGTGAAGGGAAGGATATGACTTACGGTGCAAATGCCTTTTGATATTTGGATAAGTGCATGCCTACTTTCGAATATAGGATAGACGACAACGGTGAAGGTGGACAGGAACACCCATGCGATACCAATTGCTACCCACGCCGCATAACCTTTCGGCGAATATATTGTTTGGGCGAAAAAGAGAGGCAGTGGAATGGCTAGCACTAGCACGACAAGCTGGGATATACGATTAGATGGTCAACTATGCTATTTCCGAGCATCAAGCTAAGCACTTACTAAAGTAAGGGAGGAAATGGATGCAAATACAAATGCCTTCTCAAGAGCGACGGGATCAAGATCGTTATCTCCCTCTTGTTGCATAGATCTGACTGATACTTCAGCTATTGAAGCCGCCCTGACGTTGACGTCCGTTTGTTTTTCAGCGCTCTCTTTCTCATTTATATTCTCGACTTCGTCTGACTGCGGGTCTTTCTTCGAAGGTTTTGGGGCATTGAGGCGGCGCGTAGTGGACCAGTCATAATCGTCCGGCCACTGGAGTCATATTAGAACAGGATGACACACTGGGGACTAATAAAAGATGCCATACAATGAAAGAAGTAATCGTTGCGATAAGGCCACCGACGATGAAAGAAGCAACGTTTCCGGCAAGCATTTCGTAGTCGCCTCCAGTTGTCTTAGGCAGAATGATAAGTCCGGCAAATTGAGCAGGAAAGATAGACTTACTACTACATTGATAACACCATTGTTCAATTTAGCGGTTGTTACCAGCCATGCAACCAAACCAGCAACGAATCCAATGACAGCACCAGATATGCATCCCCACTTATTTGCTTCGCGCCACGAAATGCACAAGGCGATAGGCACGACACCGGAGCCTAGGATGACACCCATGAAAGTCTAGACATTGATTACATTATGCATGTATGCATGATGAATAAAGGAGTACTTACATATAACCAACCCAAGTTCACGCCAATATAGTAGAAGATAAGGCCAGAAACACCGCAAACGAGGGCATGCAATCCGACCTGAAAGAATTACATAACTGCTCAAAATGTGAGATAAACATTTACCATTAAGTGTCCAACTTTCAGAACCTGTTGTTCTGTTGCACGAGGATTAATATACTCCTTGGGTAATTGATCAATTCTCATCGTTCTGCAGTTGTTAAAGGTATGCTTACTTTGTATATATCGTATGTCAGCAAGGAGGAGACTGCAATCAGCTCCGCAGAGCAAGCGCCTACGATACGAAATTCATCAGAAAAATCTGGCTGTTTGAAAGATAACTACTAACTGGTAACAGCAAGGAAGACAAGGATGAGTAAAGCGGCAGCGCCCGATTTGCCAAGCAAGGCACTAGCGGCTGCCGCAGCTGGAAGGCCGGCGGAGACTTCTTGGGCCGTCAAAGGTCTCATACCCGGTTCGTTTCGTAGCGCAACAGCAGCAAGACCAAGGGTGGTGGCAAACGTGAAGGGAATGGCAAACCTGATCAAAGTTAAAACAAATTGAAAACGGTTCATATCAAAAGGCATACCATGCTACTCCACCCAAGAGATAAGCCTTGACCGTCGTAGCAGGTCGACTGGCGATAGCACGTTGCCAGTAAGCTTGGTCTTGGAATACAGTGGCAAAGTTGCCAACAATGTTGATGGCGCCAAAAATTAAACCGTTTTTGGATCTCATAGTCAAATATGAACCATGTGCATTTCCCGGTACTGGACGAATCGCGGCTTGTTCCTGCAGGAGGCGGTGCATGATAAACGGACTCCCGATTTTTGGACTTGTGGCATAAACAGTAAACACGAAAACCTGTTCGTACTTAGCAGTGAAGATGATGGACAGACTAGAGACCTACGAGGATAATTGCAAATAATACAGTCGTATGCGTACTTCATCCAATAGTCAGCAACTCAAGTCCTGAATCTCATATGTAGTGCTTACTAATCGCATAACAACGTTGATCGCATGCCTCCGACAACGACATAAATTGCTACACCAACTGGGATCAAGAAAACAGCCTAATTGATTCAGTGCCCACGAAAGTAACGAGGTACTGGGCTCTTACCGCAATCGTGTTCATACCAGTCAAGTCGGTGACGATTGCAGATCCACCGAGTATAAGCATAGCACTAACGATAATGTTTGTTGCTAAACTGTACGGAATGTCAAATAAGTAAACCCCGAGAAATTGACAATAATTCATACCCGAAGAACAAGAAAATAATATGGGCTGCTCTCCCCCATCGAGCACCCACTATTTCAAGCCATGTGTGAGCGTAAGGTGCATTTAATTTAAGCTTGGAAGCGAGCTGTAGTTGACGTCAAGTTACGACCCAGATAAACCTTTAAACAAGAACTGGTTCACCATAGCGAAGAGCAATACTTGAACCGTTGCCCCAGCTAGAAAATGATTTGATCTTCTAACCTTGTAACTGGCAGAGTGCCTTACCTCCGTACCACCATGGACCACTGACACCTGTTCAAAATGAGACTAGATTCATCTGATGGAGATGTTGTTACTAACCATATTTGTATGCAACGGCACTACTTTGTAACTAGAGTAGGATATCACTTCCCCGGTGCTACAAAGCAACAGAACATCAACTCACAAGGGTCGCTGCCCACGTCCAAGCCGAAACGATGCCAGCCGCTATTAGGCCGGGTTTAACACTACGTGACGCGCTGCTGAATTCTTCCGAGTTATTCGGGGAGAATTCGGTATAGCGCGCCTGCAGTGCCGTAAGGCCGATCATAAATACACTGAAAAAGAGACCAATGCCTGTGAAACGTGTCAAACATGTTTCCGAGAATCTTCGTTAGATTCCAGGCTCACCAATGACTAAAGAACATGGAATGAATCAATTAGTCAACGTAAAAGAAGTAAATCAAGCTCGACAGACCGACTCCATATCCGGCCCCTTGGGGAAGGATCGGTGCAGTGCTAGTCATGTTGGTTTATGGGACGGGTGTAGTAACTCCATGGCAAGTAGGCGCACCATTTATACCGCCGCTCAGACAGAAGAATCGCTTATCTCTATGAAAACCAAACAATGCGATAAGAAAAGCAAAGTGTCATTTTTAGGTATATCCATGATGAGGGACATCAGTATACCCGTGCCTGTACTGGACGTTCGTGAACAGAAGCATGATGAATCTAAGGTTTCTGACATTTGAATTGAATTGATTTCAGCCACACGCTAGGCCTAGCGTTTACTTTAGAAGCCGCCACCCGTTTATTTCGGCAGAAGAACTGAAGTACTGACCTGCGAGCAAGTAAAGGTGTTTCGTTGTTGTCAAAGCACGTGACACACACCGCTCTAGCCGTTATCCCAAGACCTCGCGTTGTCTTCCATGGGAGATAGGCGGTCCAACAACAGATCAGCTGTTGCCACTGCGCTATCGCCCAATGAGAGGCGTTTATTCATATTCTGTGAAGCCGTTGCCAAACAAGTCAAAGCGTAACGCCTACTACAAGGGTCCAGGGACGTGTTCTTATTGAGATGGTGAAAAACAGTCCGGAGAGAGTGAATTGAAGGTTTCTTTCAGCAAAAATGCTCACACGTACAGTGATATAAACATGTCATGGTGTTTATGTGGCGTATTTTTGACATGCTTAGAAATGTATTCTGAGCCCGATATGCTGGTCACTACTTTTAATCCCGAGTTGTGATCCACGGAGGAACAAGGAACGGGAAGCAAACATATGCGTACGCAAAGCTAATGACTAGTTGCACAACAAGGAGAATGATACTGGTAGTACCTTTCAAATGACGTAATTTCAACCAACAGCAGTACCATCGGCTGACATAATTTTCGATCAACAAGGTGCACATGATCTCATTACTTTTATTTACAACACATATTTAGAATACTATTAGAACGTCTTTATCGTGAGTAATAACTAGAACTATGAGAGAACTTTTCGATAGCATGAATCTTCTATAGCACAAAGTAAATGGTACGATAACCACGGAAAGGAAGACAGACCTGACCACGCGAGTCCAGAAAGTGAGTAACAACACCGAGACGTGTGAAATAGGTGAAACTTCTTTCATGACTACAATGTTCATTTTTACACATATTCATTATGCAAGTTCCATCAGAGAAGCTTTTCTTTGATGCTGACAGCCTTGATCCAAATCTCTCCAGGTCGACTGTAAATTGCGTAAGTTCCCCTTAATCAGCAATTGTCAAGGCGAGGTCATGTACGAACCTTCTTTCTCTAATAATCCTAAATACTTTCCATGCATCAGCTGCTGGATTAATACCCATCTGACCGGCCACTCCTTTAGCGCGCGGAGGAAATGCTCCGGGTCCGCATCTATCTTGCAAATCGGCTAGCGACTCATTCGTTCCTTCTGTTTCTATAATTATAGTGCCGTACCATCCAGGATCCACAAAAAGACCGTGTGCATCGCGGATAGGAATACGAGGCGAACCATGTCCTTGATACCTAGTTGGTGTTCTCACGGAGTTTGATGGTGGTCGAATGACAAACGAAGAGCGGCGAACCCAACGAATAACATTGCGAAAGGCTCCTTGAGGTCTTTAGCCAATTTTAGCATCCAGGCAGATAAAGATAGAAACAATTCAACTTACGTCTCCGTTCGAACCCGATCCTGAAGCAGCTGCAGATTGGCAGCGATCTCTTCGCCCCAGGGACTAAGATCAATGTGTACTATGGGATTACTCGTATTCGGACCAGTCCGGATGACTTTATGGAAATAAGAAGGTGGAAAGGCTAATGCCGGAACATATTTGGGAAGGTCACCAACGGGTGAGTAGGAATAATCCAGATCCTAATCAATACACGCATACGTTAGAGGCCCCTCTGCAAGGGAAATAAAGTGCTTACGATTAAATAGCTCCCGTCCCAGATTAATCTCCCTACGTTGCCTTC
This sequence comes from Amanita pseudoporphyria, assembly GCA_003316615.1. Lineage (NCBI taxonomy): Eukaryota > Fungi > Basidiomycota > Agaricomycetes > Agaricales > Amanitaceae > Amanita > Amanita pseudoporphyria. The sequence goes on along the minus strand of QFEO01011611.1, from coordinate 13,402 downwards.
GTCACCAACTGCCATATCCCATACAACATCGCCGAAGCGCATCATATCCACGATGCCCGCTTTTCGGCATTCTGCCTCACACTCAAGCACGCTCTTGTCAGACAACCAATCCCCATCTGGGGAAGGCACAAACACGCGAAGCAGTGGTGCTCGCTTAAGCCGGAACAATGGTGATCTGAAGCCCATACTCGGGGTAGCAGGCACACTTGTCGGGTTAGGAGCGCCATTCCCGTACTGTGAATGGCCATGGGAAAACGAAGATTGTGCGGGTGATGAGGCGCGGCTCGCGGGACGTGAATAGGCGCCACGACCAGGAACAGATCCCGAATGGGCATAACGTGACGGGGCATCCTTTTCCGCTTGAGCTCGCAGGCGAAGCACTACTCGAGAGTAAGCGCGAGTAGCGGCTGTCAGACGGTTAACCATGTCATAAAGTGCAGGATCACGCCGGGCTGGATGCAACGTCAAGGATTTGACATACAGATCGGCCACGCGCGCATATTCATGTGTTGGTGTTGACACTCCAAACATATAGTCACCCAGGTCCTAATGACAAGTTAGAGTCAGATGTTCAAACAACACAAGGGCAATGTCACCTGCAATAACAGAGGTACGGGGTCCGGACCGTCCCAATACCACTTGGTGTATCCCACTGTTTTCAAAAATCGTTCCAAAACCACCTCCCTCGAGTCTTCTCTATCCGCCAGCGTAGTGCGAATGCCCTTGGAAACGCTCGCCAGAATGCACCAATCGTAAAAGGAAAAGTAGGAAAGAAGCTCGGTGAGAAGACGCACGTCGGACACGAACTCTACCAAGTCGAATGGTAAGCGCTCGTTCCTTCGCTCGTCAGAGGATCGATCCATGGCGCTGATTGAATCATCATCGCGTTTCGTTTGAGTATTGGGACAATCCTCAAGGGAAATGAGTGAAGCAGTCCTGGCCTCTACGTCACTCTTCCTTCGAGTTACTTCGAATTCCTCTGTTCGTGATACCCGCTTCTCGTTGCACCTAATACTTTGTTCGGATTTGACATCTGCTTTGACGCTATTGACGAGGAGCATGCCATCGCCGTCAACCTCGACGGAAGGCTGCTTCTTCAACTGGACATCTTGTTCCTTCTCTTTGCCCTTTGCTTCTTTCTCCTTGGCGGACAGAGAAGGCGCCAGTAATCTTACACCCTCGGTCTTAGCAAATGGATCTTCACCGATGTCCAATAGTGCCATGCCAGAAGTGCGGGCACCTTCGCGAGAACGAGGGACCTGAAGATGGGGCTCTTGTTTGTCCTGAGAGACTCGCAATTGGATGGGCGAGATAAGACCGTTCGCCACTCCCGCCTTCTTAGCCAGCGGAGACCCCGGCGAAACAGGGGTCAGTGGACGCGCCTTGACTGGCGTAAGGGGTCTAGTTGCTTGACGCGAGTCGATGGATGGATTACGAGCCTTGCTTAGTTTTCTAGACTTGGGTGAAACAATAACTGAGGGTGAAGGAGATGTCGGGGGTGGTTCCTGGTGCCCATCAGCTTTCCTGCTTAGTGGATACGAAAATTCTGAGGAAGACGGAGATGGATACTCCGCTGCTGCACTATGCGGAGTACTATTGGTAGGTATATTACGCTTCTGGCCTTGGACAGTAGCAGGTGGAGTGGAGATGTAGCCGCCTATGTTTTGGCCGAAGGAACGATCTTGCCCATCCCAGACTCGGACGCTGACCTTCTGCTCTTCCCCTGGTTGCTGTTGATCTATGTTTGCTTCCATTGCGGCAAATATCAGAGGCTTCCCCCTGGCAGGGGTAGTATTGCGTATGAGTTGTGGCATTCCGTTTAATCCCCCGTAAGGGTCGAAAGATTGGTACGAGTCCTGATTTTGGTAGCCATTCCGCATTCTGTATTCATCCGCTGAAGGGGAAGGCTGGTGTTTCATTCGTGACACGCTTTTTAACGTGGAGAGGGAATCCTGAGCGTCAGGAAAGCTGATCGCGACACCCATATTAGTATCGCTGCCCCTCGCAACCGAGTAGTCTGGAAGCAGCGGTGATTGAAATGCCTGTCAGATTAATGTCTCAGCCACGAGCAACACAGGATATACGGCAGATGACAGGTATGGCACAGGTATGCAATGATATCATCAGTACGTTTATGTAAAGTACGAAACATTTTGCCATGATTTTTTTAATTGCTACCATTGAATGACTCACCGAAAGGGGTTCTTGTTCTACTGGTGATTTATTAAAGTCTGGCGAACTTGCGGGGCTTGGTAGAGATTTCGTGTAACGGTCCTACCGTGGGGGTAAAGGTCAGTTTCGATCAATCGTTAAACGTGGAGATGAACGTAGAAGGCAGAAATGAAGAAAGAGAGCGGGACTAGAAGAGAGATATCAACCCGGCTAGACAATCAACAGACTGCACAGAACGAGAGGGTATAAGTATGAACGAAATTGAATGGAGAACAGAACGGGATTCCCAAGAACGGATAAAGTTAGGGCAGCCAGCAGGAAATGAATCCTACGATATGAAGAAGCTCGCTATGAGTCTGTTCAGATCAACGGCACGAAGCGAGAAGGCGGAAGGAAGAAGAGGAGGGGTGATTCGTTCATTATATCGGGTGGTGCAAGCCCTCCGGGAGTCGGAAAGGCCAAGTAAGGCGCAACGCAAAGACCAAAATAGTTTGTTCAAATGGCAACGGCAACCAACGCGATATGCGTCCCAAGCCCCTCCGATTCACACTGCACAAGGCCGTAAGGCTCCCACCGCTTGAGCCATGCCGGAAGTGATAGCGACAGAGAAGCCAAAAATATCCACACATGCCCGAAGTACGGGAGAGCGAATTTGAAGTGCACAGGAGGCAAAATGCACTCGAGCGAGATTGACGCGGCCAAGGCCATACCCGTGCCACCAAGATCGACAGACATAGCGACCATTGTGAACCTCTTCCGGGAGCTGTTCGGTCCAGAGCGGCCGCGTGCCAGTGTGCACACGATTACGTCTTTTCCTCCTTCCGCGAGATCGTGTCTCCACTGACCCATAACTAACTTTCTTTTCGGTGTACCAATCACCATCCTTAGTTTGCCCGCCTCGACGATCAATTCCCTGCGAAACCGATTATCAAGGTGCCCTGACGAACGATGCTCTACGTGGCCACTGCCGGCGTTCAACGCCTCGTTAATGCCTCAGTCCTGTGCTGCATGCTGGCAACTTACGAATTGAGTACCGGAACTTGTATCCTGGCCGGTTATACCGGATTGAAGCGAGCGGAAAGCCTGCTGTCCGACTGCCGTTACACGTTCTCAATGTTCTTTGCGGAGAGCGCGACGGGGAAGTGGGCAAGTAGGATTAACATTTCCACTTGTTCGCCGATGCCTTGCGGCTTGAATAGATGGCCACAAACACAGCAAAATAATCGTCTTCTCCTATGTAGGAATAAGAGAAGGCGCGGCAAGGGGGTATCAAGGTTGAGGGTGCATCAGGGGCTTCCAGAAAAAAACGCAATCACGTGAAGCTTAGAGGAGGCAATGGTTGAACCGATGAGCGTTCAATCACCCATTACGTGCTGGATGACGATACTATCCGCACTTAATCAAGGAACCCATTGACAAGCAAATACAAGGAATGAAAAGTAGAAAAAAAGGCAAAAAGAAGGACAAGGAGAAAATAAACTCACCCGATTTGATGTAAATTCAGGAGACAACTCTCCCGCGCCCGGCGCAGGCGTTGCTGGTTTGGGTTCTTCAGACGCATCGACGTAGACGTCGCTGACTTCATCAAGGGAAACGGGCCGGCTTGGCAATGCCCTGCTGCCATAACGAATACCAGTATCGTTGGTGGCAACGACACTGCCAAGACTATTAGCGTCGATATGTATAGAGAAGGCATTGGCTAAGGGCACAGCGTCGCCGTGCGTGCCCGGTTTAGGTTCAAACATTGATGCATCCTTCCGTAATGCATAGGCTGACGCGGTGGGTCCATTCACAGTGGCGGCGGTACGAGGCGGGGCACCATCGTACGCCTGTCTATTATACACTTGCGTATCCGACCGCAATGACGACTTGATGGCACAGTCATGTACAAGTAATAAGCGAGTTTTTTCACTGCTAACAGATCTGGAACTCACATTGTTCTGTTTAAAAGTTGTCTGGGGAAGAGCCGGCAGTGTTGGTTGCATGCCATGTTTATGCCGATGCGGGCTGGGCTGATGAAGAATACCAGATTCCGAAGGAGACATTGCGGCAGAGATATTTCGTCGAATTTGTTGTGGAACGTCTACAGAGGACCCTGCAGAGGCGCTCCTCCGTTGAGCTAGTTGATGGCGGTTCTCATACGCAGAAGGGGGCAACGCAGCTGGTTGCGATGGCCGAACACCGTGTGAAGGCGTCAACGGTCGGGGAACAGAAGTCCGCTGAGATATAGGTGTCGGTTCATCTTGTGGTCTCGTCATGACGGGAGACGGATCATCATCCACTGGAACTGGAATCGGGAGAGGCTTATCGTAGTTCGCCGTAACCCGAGGAACTGTCCCTCCTGGCTGTCCTTGAGGAGTTGTCGCAACTACAGACGGCGCGCGAGTGGGCTGCCTGTTATAAGCACTTGGCTGGGTATATGCGATATTTTGAGCCCCTACATGGCCGTCTCGCGGATGTGCATGAGTCGCAATTTTCGACGTCCCCTGTGCATTGTAACGTCGGGAAGGCTGTTGACTGACGGTTACATCACCAAGGGGGCGGCTTGTCGTCGCCGCCCGCTGCGGAACTGAACCGAGAGCCATTGGCTGGGAGACAACGCGGTTGTGTGGGGGGGAGGAAACATTTCTAGACTGCTGTCCTGTTGAAGAAAAAGTCGTCGCAAGCCTGGCAAAAACTGGTGTCGAAGTCGAATGGGAAGAATGGTTGGTTGCTACCGCAGGTTCAGAATCACGGCCAGAGTTTTTCGTCTTTCTGCGAAGGAAACCAGCCATCGCAAGCGACTGGGAGAAGGGAAAGAAAGGATATGGTACAGAGAGGCTGAGACGCTCCCAGCACGCCGCCTTGAGGTTTCACTAGCCTTGTTAAATGACAATGCCCAGCCAGGAACAAAAAGAAGCCTCGGCTGTCGAAGGCATATCTGTGATAACTGAAGTCACGTTGATGGCTCCCGTTTAGCTCAGTTGGTAGAGCGCGTCACTAGTATCAGCTTATGACGAGGTCAGTCGTTCAAGTCGGCTAATGGGAATATTTTTTCCCTGTCACATGATGTCGGTTGCCGCCTAGCAATGATCAGGAGCTCGCACAATCACCACATCATCCACCCGTCTAAGAGGCATTTCACCCGTCTTTTGAATCACCGTGTAGTATTTAAGTCTTGGGGCACGGACGATGGCAACTGCATCGAAATCTAAGGTGATAGATGAGAATGTCGATGACCTTGATGGTACGTCCATGGACAGTGTAGATTTCGTCAATTTTATAAATCGTCTTCTGGTTTCGCAATATAGACCTTCTAGCCGATTTCAATGACCAGTCGTCCACTGCACAGAACCTGAAGCAGCCGGGTTCTTCGGGTCGACCAAGACATAACACAAGAGTCGATGGTCCTCCCGCTTCTGCACCTTCTCTCGGAAAGACCTCCAACACGCTGGACAGCGCAAATGAAGCCAATGAGGATGAAATGACTGCCGCGTTTGCCCAGGAGCTTGCGAAGGAAATGGAGAATCTCATGCGAGAAATCAGCGGTATCGATACGTCAACTCTAGCTGGCAGGAGTACAGAGGAAAAAACGGATGAAGAAGGCGAGATAGACCCAGAAAAAGTGAAGGAGGCAGAGCAAGCGCTGAAAGCGGCATGGGAAGCGATGCTGGTAGAAGGCATGAATGGGATGGGTGGAACTGATGGAGAAGGATTTCCAAGTCTTGGTGAGATCTTTGGCGACACAAGCCTAAGACCCAAGAAAAATGATTCTAAATCGGAGGCTTTGAGTGGCGGGAGGGCAGGAGGGTCGACTTCCCAAGGCGCAACAGAGAAGAAAAAGAATGATTTTCAGGAAGCTTTAAAACAGGCAATGGACAAGATGAAGGAAACGGAATCCAATCTACAGGTCAACCCATTCCAACTCAGTATTGATGTACTTTACTTAGTCCGCCCCTGACGCAGGCGGATTCACTTTCCAAAGGAGCGGAAGATATCCCTGAGGACTTCAACGAGCTCCTTGCATCTCTCAAAGGCATGGGTTTGGAGGATGGAAACGAGGAAGAACTTGCTGGCTTCCTTCAGAATATGATGGGGCAATTGGTGAGCAAAAACGTCTTGTATGAGCCCCTGAAAGAGTTATCGGACAAGGTGAGATTCGAGCTTAACAAGAACGATGTTTTTCTGAATCAAATGCGCCAAGTAGTTCCCTGGATACCTTGCATCTCCACCAACACCCCTTACACCTGACGATAGACAACGCTACGAAAAGCAGCGAGTACTTGTCGACAAGATTTTGGCTGTATTCGACTCACCCGATTATAACGATGAAAACGCTGAAACCCACAGCGTCATTGTCGAACTCATGAGCGAGGTGCGCATCCAACGCTCTATCCTTCTGATTTCATTCTAACTTCCCATTTAGATTCAACAATACGGCTCCCCGCCATCTGAACTTATGGGACCACTGCCTCCAGGACTGAGCGCGGGCTCCCCACAACTCGGTGAAGGTTGTGTCATTGCTTGACCTATCGAGTTATATAGTTTGTTCTCGTTGCTCAGTCGTATCTAACCTTCATGTATTTATAATTGATACAATCGGACGGAGTCGAAAGTTCGCAGTCTACCGTGAGGGAGGAGAGCGTGATTCTTGATCCGCTTACATGATGTGGTTGTCCTGCACTCAGCAGTCTCTTCCGGAATGCGTCTGTTAAAGCGGAGGCATTTAATTCTATGCTCCTCTTTAACTGTTCTCGCCGCCATTCTTAGCAAGATAGTCATCTAGTTAAACTCCGTATAGTAAGTAGTGTCCGTCAATGGCCGTCATTAAATAGCTTCTACACGTTCTGTGTGCGTGTACTAAGGGTTCCAGCGTCAAAAGCTGACACTTCCCACGAAGAACATGAGAACATGCAGCAATAGCGAGGCGAAGGACATCATCTGACATTAGTTTGCACCCCAGAGTTGGTGTCGCACCGTATACGCTGCTCCTAAACGAACTTCCTGCCGTCGATTCTAGTAATCTGGCGGCGCATAGAAGTAGAATCACTGCCACCCATCTCCAGTTGGTAGTCTGCAGAGTCAGAGTGCCGAAGAAAACTTGCCTGCATAACTCACAAGCTGTGCACTCCAGTAATAGTAATAGTCCGACTCGCTCATCCTCAGATTAACTGCAATACCAGATCGATTGTTGGATATGGCACTGTATAAGTTGAACACTTAGGAAACTTCAAAACCAAACTAACATCTTATATAGAGCGACTTTGGACATCGAACTTACTAGTAAGTAGTATCTATCAGCATTCTTAAGGTTATACTTACTACAAGTTCAGTTTGCGATGGCCGCGATATCCCAAATCCTCATCGTATCGCTTCAGGATTTATCAAAAGTCATTATTATGTTGCCATCTATATGGGCGATCAGTTGGACAGGACTAACATTGCACGCGTGTAAAAGACGAAATCTCCCATATGGAATGATAAATTCGTTTAGTAAGCTAACTGATGCTATAAAGACTAGTATACGTCGATGACATGAGCTTAGCGATGTGTGCAAAGATCATCAACTGTTTCTGGAGCTCTACTGCGTACATGACCTTCGCCCGACGCACAAAATTGGATCCTCTAAATCGATTGCCATTTTGTCTCTGCCCACTTCTCACAGTAAGGACTCTATTATTGGATATGTCCCCCACACAACGCGTAAATCCTAGATCATGATATTCAGTTATATAGCAAAAGAAATGCAAAGCGTGGAACTATCTCCATCCGGCTTCAGATACTCACAATTGTTGGACATTGTCTGACAAAGTATATTGCCAGGCGCTATTCACTGGGCCATATAAAGACATTAGGAGTCATTGTCAATGTACTCGAAGATAGCAATGCCGAGTCAATGTCGCCTGCGTGGACAAATCTTCTGTTTTCGCTAGGATCTTTGGTTAAATTGGCAAAGAATATCCCACAGGTACATTAAAGTTTATAAAACGCTCTAATTTCTCATCCATATATTTCAACAGATAGATCCGAAGGCGCTCTTAGCTGTCACTACTATTGCATTTGCATTCGAGGTGCTTCAAACCCATGTACCAGCCTCGGGCATTTTGACCTTAAACAATAGATGGCCGTTCAACAATGTATACGAGACCAGAGGGTCGAGGGTCTCATTGAGATGATGGCAGTGATATACCGCTTAATTATGCAGTCAGAACCGTTGGAGAAAATCCGATCATTCAGAGTCACGATTGAACGCTTGCTCGATACCACAAAAGAATGTGCATTATTTGTAGCTGATTACTGCAGGACGAAGAAATTCAGTAAGTTCGACCATAATCATGTTGATTCTCTTGGATTAAGTGTTTTGGATATAGCTATACGAGCTGTTCTTAATGCTGTGCCAAACGTAGACTACGTCTTCGATTCTTTTAGGAAGGCATTCACCATGTTGAGGATGGAATTTGTAACAACTTCACTGCATACTGCAATCCATACTGTCCGTATATTGGAAAAAGTAGAGGACATAGTCAGAGACGTACAAGATATCAGTAAGTAGTTTACTATGATTTAGATTCGCGCCGCCCTTAATCCCTTTCATTCAGATGTTTTAGTTTATCTTCCCACGCTTGAAACTAGTTGGGACTCTAACAACGCATGTTTACCGGGCTCTCAGACAAGGATTCTAGATGAAATTACTCGTTGGGCAATCTTCCAACAACCGGAAGCACAAATTTACCTTCTAGTGGGACCTGCAGGGTGTGGCAAAACATGCATTGCTAACTCGATTTCTACCATGTTCGATAAAGGTGGACGACTGGGCGCCTCTGTATTTCTTGACCGAGACGAGGAAGAACATACAAATCCAGCGAAAATTTTCAGCTCCATTGCACGCGAACTAGCTGCATTTGATGATAAGCTGAAATTACGGATCTCCAAGGCTATCTCTCAACAACCGAGTCTTTGTACCGCTGTTCTGGAGAGGCAGCTACGAGGGCTTATCATTGAGCCACTTGCTGAACTGACGATTATTGGACCCATCGTCGTTGTAATTGATGGCTTGGATGTGTGGAAAAATCGAAAACGAGTCTTATCGGTGCTTAGAAATACGGGCGACCTCCCTCAAAATCTCCGCATTCTCATTACTACAAGACCCGAGGACGACATTATCAGCAGTCTAGCGGACATTCCTCACTGCCATCAGCGACGCATGTCAGCTGACGAGGAAGGACTCATCAAGGATATTCCGTTACATACTCGCCGATGCCTTCAAATACTGCAGGACATTAGGCCTGCCATTTTTGCAGACCACTCCTTTGATGAGGTTATCGAAGATTTCAAAATGAAATCTCAGGGAATATACTTATGGATATCAGTTGCCATAAGATTCCTGGCCATCGTCTCAGACGATGCCGCGCGCGCTTTTTTAATCGAGATTGCTTCTGCTAGAGAAACTCAAGACAATGCCGCGGCTATGTCCACTCTAGAGCATGCCATTGACTGGGCATTGGGTGCGACCTCGCCCATAAGGCTCAAATCAAATCTTTCGGTTGGTGGAGCAATGGCACTTGGTGTCGCTGGCCTGCGATCTGATACGACCGACGTGGTGCTGAAGACGATGTTTGATGAGCGATTGCTGAATTACAATGATAATGCCAGTCGCTTTCTGTCTTCTATTCTGCATCCGGCTTCAAAATATGCGAACGTGGCAAATTATAATAACCAATGCACGCACATGGAAATGCAGGATGCCTCGGATTCAGCCGGTTTTTGTATGGCACATGTCTGCCTTGATTTCCTCGATACTCGCCTTTCATCCGATGTGTGTTCTCACAACTACCGGATCGGGAATGGCAACGACGTCATGATCGATCTTCGCTTGCGGGAAAATCCATCTGAACATCTTCAATACTACATTGAAGAAGCTTACGAATACGCATATAATTTCTGGATTGAACATTTGGCAGATGCTCAAGATTGTTGCGACATACTTTTACTCAAGAACAAGATGCGTGTATTCCCAAGACATTTTGTACACTTGCTCGAGCTAGGCGACAAGAATGAAGGGCAAGCGAATTACGTCTTTAACAAATTTCTGGCGAAGCTTCGTAGTTCGGTGAGTATTATGATTATCTTTCGGGAATGTTTTTCCTATCGTCATTTCAGAAGGTATATGACCCGAATCTGTGGGCCTGGGTACAGAATCTCAAGGCAAAAATACTATCATGGGATAATAGCTACGATAATCTGAAACGCAGGGAACCAGAGGAAAGGCGCCGGAGATCGACAGCGATTTCGGGCCGCGGGCAATCAACGACAGACAGGCAACCTTCTGAAAAATGCTGTTTCTGTCCACTATATCGTTCATGGAAGGTTACGAACCCTACCACATGTTCCCTCAAGGCATCGTTAGAGTATACTGGCACGCCAGTGGCCGATCTCGAATGTCTTTTGGTGTCGCCGTCGATCATGGCAATGATTGATAAAGATGGTCAAGTGCATCGAGGAATCAAGGAAGTCACGCTGACTGTCGATCGAACGGCTTCTGGTGAGACGGGCATGGCCGATGCATATTTAACAATTCTGACGTAACCTTAGACGACGAACATCTAGATGTCGCAAACAAAATAGGAATTGGTGTCGTGGTTATTCGACCTAACAATGGAATCTTGCCGGAATGGGCAAGAAAAGGTGCTTCGCATACTTCTCCTATCTATCAACGAGACAGTTTCCCGGACGCAATGATTCGGCCCTGGCTATGTCCTCCTACTAGAAAAGAGGTGTCCACTGTTGTTGACTGGGAAGGTGATTTTAATGAGGATTATCAATTCCAATGTCCAACAAAACCGGGGGATCGGCTTGGAATCGTTGCGCACTTCGTTCAATTGGATGTCGAGTTGTCCATAAAGTTTTCGGTGACGCTGGAACTTGAATATGAACAAGATCATCCCGAATACAATCAAGATCAACCTGAATACAGTGAACCTAAACACAAGCAACGTGAGGACGATCAGGATCAACCAGAATACAGCGAACGTAAACATAAACGGCGCGACGACCAGAATTAACTTGGATGCAACAAACCTAAACACAAACAGCGCGACCTAGATCAGGATCATAACGAACCTAAACACATTCGGGGCGAACGCAATCAAGGTTGGCCGGCAGGCTTCCTCGCTGGTGTCGACCGGTGTTATCCGAGTCCGTTGTTTCCTAAATCATGCTCTAGTATGTGGAATCGTGATCATTAACTCGTTGCGGTGTAATTAGCTATTGGCTAACACCCATCCTAACTTTTTGGTTGGGTACTGGGTTGTCCACAACGTCGTCCGTGACGCTGGAGGTTGAATGAGTGCAGTCAAGAGTGATGACAGTGGTGTGCAGATGGAGCTGCCTTGCATTCGCTCGTTTCCTTCTTCATCCTTTAGGCATTTTACGAAAGTCTCATTTGTGCAGCTCGTGGTGGTTATAATACGACCGCTTTTGAACTATCTTTGGAATCAGCAGTACCTATTCGACATATGGTATAGTAGACGCAGCCAATCCTGTTTCAGTTCATGGGTGCTTGATCGGGAAATCGTTGGCGAAATGACCGTAGTCTCCCGTAGTAGAACCACCGCTCTGAAAGTTTATTTGATATTCAGGATGTGGGTGCCATTCAAGATCGAAAGCATATTCTCTGTCATTGCGCTTGGTACGGCCGCCATTTTTCTCATTGGTTATTAGTTACTGCCAGTCGAAACAACTTTACGGCAATTGTCAAGTTCCTAAAGTCAAATCCGTCCGCGGGTACCTTTACAGACACGCATGAATACGAACAGTAGTGATATCAATTCGCTTCCGTCTTGATTTCATTAAACTTTTCTTTTTCACACTGGAATAATACCGCTTCATAATACCGTTTCACACTGTGTTTGTCCCGATTATATAATGGAATAGTTTCGAACTCAGTCACTATGTTTTCTGAACATCGAATTCAGTCTGGCTGTGTTCTAGTTCACGAGGCCATCGACGTCATCTTTTTTCCCTTCCGGATGTGCTTGGTCCGTTGGCTACGCCCTCTAACACGTGCATTCAACGCGGCCTTAAAACATCTGTAATTGTCAAAAAAGCGCCCAAGCATCACCACATGTTCTGCTTCTCCGAGCTAATGTTCACTTCACTGATACCAGCAATTTGGCGATGCGAGGAATACCTTACACGGCCAGGCTCGGACTTCGTTTCCTCACGTAACTCTGGTGTTGTGCAAGGCTTTAGATTTTTGGTACTGCTGCCATAATTTGCAGAGCGTCTTAACGTTCATCTGTATGACCCCGCGATCGATGTTCACGGGGTACATGATGTGCGTTAAACGTATCAACTTGGCGACATGACTCAGGGCATTATTTATCCCCGGTGCCTCGCAGTGAGAAATTACGCCACCGCGGCCTTTATAATCGTGGACCTCAATGTCCACGACTTATTCTGCTGTTCGCTCAGTTGTTGTCATGGCACTGTATGGGCTGAGTATGAATTGTACTTCAAAACTATACTGATATTCTGTTAAAAAGGGCCACGTTAGACGTGGAGTTCGCAAGTAAGTCTAATCGAATCCCTTTAGGTTAAGCTCACTTGTCGACAGTCCGCGACGGACGTAGTATCCCTACTCGCCATAGCTTCACAGGCGAATTCAAGAAAATTCAATATTATGTTGCCATCCACGTGGGCGATCAGCTGGATAAGACTAACATTGCACGTGTGTCAAAGACGAAATCTCCCATATGGAATGATAAATTCATTTAGTAAGTTCACTGATGCTATAAAGGCCAGTATACGTTGATGATATGATCTTAGCAATGTGTGCAAAGATCATCAACTGTTTCTGGAGCTCTACTGCGTGCACGACCATCGCCCGACCCATAAGATTGGATCCTCGAAAGCGATTGATGTTTTGTCTCTACACACTTCTCACAGTAAGGGCATCATTGTTGGATGTGTTCCCTACTCAACGCGTATCCCATAGATCATGATATTCAGTTATACAACAAAAGAAATGTCGAGTGTGGAACTATCTCCGTCCGGCTTCAGATACTAACAGTTGTTGGACATCGCCCGACCAATCCCACAAGCTACATTGCCAAGCGCTATTCACTGGATCGTATAAAGAAATTAGGAATCATTGTCAATGCAATCGAAGATAGCAATGTCAAGTCAATGTCACCTGCGTGGACAAATCTTCTGTTTTCGTTAGGATCTTTGGTTAAATTGGCGACAGTTG